>LTAE01002671.1:15676-25703 GCA_001647135.1 Pontederia paniculata | reverse complement strand
ATATATATATATATATATATTACTTAATAACGATGCTTATCGAATTTGAACATCATTGCTTTGTAGAAACAATTATTTTAATAATATGAATTGCAATGCGATTTTTTTAATTATGTCAAACAATTTTAAAAAATAAAGATAGATTAAAAATTAAATAACATATAACTTTGATCCAGACTATAGCTTCGATGGGCTTTAGCCGCATGGATGATCATCACTATGATTATTAAGATCTCAATCTAGATATTAAGAATTTACGATTTTACGGTCTTGAGAACTCTAATCGATATCTATCTTAATATGAGAATCTTATGGATAAGATTTTAATTTTAATTTATATCATACAATTTTACAATCTTATTTGATTTTATACGATCTCAAATAAATATTTTAATTATTTTAATTTTTTTATTATTTTGATAATAACAGTTAATATAGATGGAGTTCGATATATACATATTGATCATATATGATCTATTGAATTCAAATTTAAAATTGAGTACAAAAGAATTGTAAAAAAATAAATATTTTATATTAAAATATATTATTTTTATTAATGTATAGGATCTTACGATCCTCGAATCAATCTTATGACCCTCTTACGATCCTATATAAGATCTCGATCTTGATAACTTTGATTATTATTAATGATTAAATATTAAAAAAAGTCTCAAAATTAAATCTAAAATTATTATATTAAGAGTTATTTTTGCTAACTATTCCCGCTCTATTATAATTTTTTTTCAATAATAATCTTAAACTATAATTTTTACCAATTTTAGTTTTTAAACTATTTTCGCTTTGATATTTTAATTATGATGTTTGATTTTGTCAATTTTTCTATTAAAATTAATTTTTCAGATTTGTTAAATGACAGTTATACCCTTATGTAAAAGTTTATTTTTTTTTCTTTTATTACTTATTAGTTAAAACACTTGTACCCTTTTGTTAGTCTTTTATTATATTAATAAATTAAGTAATAAACGATACAATTTTTTTGAACTTTTATATATGGGTATAAGTGTCATTTAATAAATTTGAAAATTGACTTTAAAAAAATTGATTCTGAAGATTAAAATGTCAAAACTAGAATAATTTAGAGATTAAAAATGATAAAATTATAAATTAAAATTATTCGTAAAAAAAAGTTATAATACAAAGGTGTTAACAAAAATAATCCTATTATTAATAGTAAAATATAATTCTTTAGAATTTAATTAATGTCACTCCTCAAATTTAATGTCTCATCCTTACTTTACATAATATTTTATATATTATAAAAAAGTTGACAATAAAAATGGTTTTCTAGGGGCGACAATAAAACACTCGATTTCTTTAGAAAAGATGAAAAAAGAGGTTTTCCAAGACAGAAAATCTAGAACCATAATACGGTCAAACGAATTGTCATAGTCTTAGAAGGCACGCGCCACGCGGCATTCAAAATGCGACGGTCAAAAGTAAACAAACAATAATAATAAAAATGTATTACTGAGAATAGAGTAAACATGGCAACATTACATCATCCTCATCATCATAACCATTGGGATGGAAGCAGCGAAGGGTCTTCTTCCTCCGCGTTTGCCCAGTTCCACCCGCAAAACCAAATAAATACCTTCTTCTGCAGGTGTACATGCATCCAATTGCTCGATCGCTTCCATCTCAATATTGATGCAAACCAATAGCTTCGCCGCCGGCAGTCACAGTACTGCGAGCCAAACCGCCGCCGCCGTTTCGACAACGCCAACGCAGCCGAAACCGCGCCGGCCGCCGTCCAAGGCGCCATCACCGCTGGCGAGGACGTCATCGTTGGTCCCTGTGAAACCTGGTTGGTACTCGGAGATGGCCAAAGTGTCTCTCAGTCCAAGACCCGCGGCGACGGTCTATAGGCGCGCCGGCAGCCGAGAGATCGTGCGTCGGGCGCTGTCGCCTCAGCTGAATCGTCGGAGTTCGCCGTGTCGGAAGTGGAGCTTCCGGCCGACTCCCAGCCGCCTTTCCAAGATGTCATCGGACTTGACTTATTGTGGCCAGGGCCAATTATTGGCATAAGAAAAAAAAAGCATCTCTAATGGCCACAAATTTTTTTATTGTATTCAAAGTGTACATTTTGCCACAATTGAATAGATACGCAAATATTATGCATTATTTAATTATTCATTTGTTTATTTTAGTTTAAATTAGACTTGCTTGTCTAACTTCTTTTGCATTACTATTTCGCTATCCAATTTGGAATTACAAAAATCGTCTGAATTAATAACTACTATATAAAAATAATAGGCAGCGATGGAGCTACTTATAAGTGGGTGGGGGACTATTTTTCTATTTTTATTATATATACATATATATATATATATATATATATATATATTTTTAATATTTATAAAATTTTGACACCCCTAAATTAAATTCTAAATAATATAATAAGAAAATTTACTTTTATTAATATACATTTAATGTTAAATTTGTATTTAATTATTTAAATAATATATTTCATTAAATATATTTCATAAATAAATAATAAAAATACCCCCCTAAAAAAAGTATGATTTAAAAAATATTATCATTCTAAAATTAAAATTATATATAAAAGCAAATAAAAATTTTTAAAAAAAATTATGAATATATCCTAAAATAATTTTCGAGGGCTTTGCCTCCAAACTTCTAAAAATATTTGGCTCTCCTAATTTTTATATTTATCTCCATCCCTGATAATAGGTATCCCTAGTTAACATTCATCCTCACACGTCATAGTTCGGATGTATGTTCCCGTCCAAAAGCTAGTGTGGAGGAGTACAACGCCTTGTAATCTCTCTTCTTTCAACGTAAATAGTCCTTCAAGCAAGTGTAAAGTGCATTGTTGTCTCAAGCATGGTTTTAGCATTATGCATAACTAGCTACTTGTTTACGGAGATGCCTTAACTCCCAACGAAAATAAGCACACATGCCATCCAAAACTTCCATTCAAGACGTTGTGTTAGGAATGAGTAACAGAAAGGGAAAAATCACACAAAAGATAATGCAGAGGAAGACATATTTATATTCTATGTTTACGATTATCGCAAAGAAGTCCAAGTATCTTTGGTATTGAACCACACAAAATATATGATTGTCCAAAACATCATATCTGTGTACATGGGTGAAATGTTTATACAGCTCAACATGTGGAGCTGTAATTTGCAGCTCATCATATCTCATCAAGTATTTTTCCTAGAGGCTTTTTAATAGATAAAACTGGCACCAATAATTTTTTAGGTTGTTTGCAGGAATCATTTTCGTCCAAATGGAAAAAAAAATCAGATTTTTCTTCAGCAAAAACAATAACAAGAAGGGTAATATTCTTACTAGAGTTGTCCAAACTAAGAATAAATAAACAGATATTTTTTGAATTAATCTTGTAATTTTGTGATTCCAGTACTAAAATTTTTTCAAAAATCTCTCAGCAGAATGGACCTGCCAATTTTCTTTCTTTAAAGCTCTCTCTCCTTTCTTTTCTTTGTGTCAAGACACTACCCAAAAAATTTTCCTTTTCATTTCATTTCCGATTCTTCTAATCAAGGCGGAGCTATGGGTGGCGTTAGAAAATGAATCACTGAATTTTTCGAATTCTAATGAATAATTTGATTTGACAGATTAATTTTAGTTATGTTTGAATGAATTAAAATATAATAAGTATAAATAGGTTTTAGGAGTTTTTGAATAAAAATGAAATTCAGAAATGTAAAATATATTTTTAATAAAAATAAAGTTTTAGTGAATTTAAAAATTATAATAAATAATATAAAATTAATCTTACGAATCAATAATTTCATAAAAATAATTTTGTAAAATATATCAATTCAAATTATTAAAAATAGTAATTAATATAAAATTAATTTCATAAAGTAATATTTTAATAATAATATTTTTAAAAAGATATTTTGTTTAAATACTTAATAATTATACTAATAAATAATAGGATATTATAAATTATATATAAGGTAATAAATTACTTACAAAATAAATTTAAATAATATAAAATTATTCTCATGAATAATATAATTAAATGATTCATTAAACATGTTTTAATCTATATTTAAATTAATAAAATATTATTATAAAGATAATTAAAATACTATTTAAAAATATAATGGGATAATTAATAGTTTTATAATTATATTATTAAGTTAGTATAAAATTAAAATTCATTATTTAAAATAAAAAGTTGAGTAAAGAAAAAAAAACTGCAACGTAAAAATGAAAAAAATCTACTAAAAACAACAACAACAACAACCACATTTGTTATCGGGATTCTTTGGTCGGGTTTCGTTCTTAGTTCCTTCAAACGTCACATCATTTGAAGAATCGAGTGGAACAAAAATCGATTCTGACACTGGTTCCATATCCAAACCCAACCATGAGGTTCCACATGTGCACGTGCCCCACTAAATTTTTGTATAAATATTATATGATGTTTTAGTTCATCGCTTGTTGTGCTTTCTAGAGATTCATGGTTTGATCCTAGCTAGTGTATTTTCTTTATTATAATTGTGCTACCAATTCATCATTTTCTTTTTTTCCTACCTAGAATCAATATTTTTAATGTATCATCTTAGACATCTCATTATCCAAAAAAATATTGATATAATTATTTTTTTCAAATAAATTAATGTATTAAAAATTCAATGATAAATTGTAGTATTATCTTTTTTAGTTTTGAGTTTTTTCTTCACCACATATCAATTTTAATTATATATTTTTTGTTTCAATACAATTTTTCATATTTTATTTTTAATTAAGTAGTTCATAAAATTAATTTTCAAATGAATTATTATTATTATTATTATTATTATTATTAATTTTACATAAATCAATGGTCACATATGTATTATATTTAGTAATATTACTTACGCGACTAGTTATAAGGGATTAATATTGATATAATGTCTTAATGATATAACTTGTTCTTCAAATAAATTGATGTATTGTACTAAAATGATAAGCTATATATTGCCTTTGTTCAATTTTAATTTTTTCTGTCTCATATCAAATTTGGTTATCTATTTTTATTTTTAATACAATTTCCTCATATTTTGTATTTTTAATATGAATAGATAATAAAATCAGATTTCAGCAAAACATTATTAATTTTAACACTAATCATATATATATTAAATGTCATTTTTATTTTTTCTTATGTCATAAGAGAAATAATGTGGCAACATATGAAATCAAGAGATACATTATTTTTGCTATCTTTTAGTTGTGATAATGTATGCAGAAACCTTCATGAAAAATATAATCAATGTTATTCCTTATATTGCAACACCGAATGTTTATCGAGCATAGTCAACTATTCCTAACTAGAAAAATATATCGAAGAAGAGGAAGAAAATGATATGTAATATATTTTGCACGACTTCACACGAATTTAGTTCGCACATTTCGGGGGTCTATGTTATAATGTGAACTCAATAAAGATAGCTTTTTGCTCCACGACTACTTCTAGTGGTATTTGACTTCACATCAAATAAAAATTCTTTTGTCTCCAATGATTCCATGGCTCTAGACCAAAAAAAATGCTCAGTTGCACATCTTCCACGGGAAGAATTTCCCTCTTTTCTTGCAACCTCAACTTTTATAAAAAATCAAAAGATATTAAGTTTAATTAAGTTTATTAGTCTTTTAATGGATAGAACATTAACGAGCCAACAAATTCCACTTTTATCCTAGAAGGAGATCCTCTAAATCTTCATGTCGATCGATCATTCTGGTACACTATTTGATCATTCTTCTTCTTTTTGTGTTTGGATCACTCTCTTCAGTAATCATAGAACATTCAGAATTAAGATATCAAGTAAAATAACGATGGTCTTTCATAGACCTACAAAGTTGAGAGGTTACTTGATCTCCTACTTAGTATCATTTATATACACATCATATGTATCTACCATTAACTCATCACTCCTAAGTTCATCATATACATTATTTGTTTTGTTTCTTTGATGTGTTAAAGTTTGACAAAGTTTTAAGTTCATGAAATCATATCTCTACTTCTGATGATTTTCTTTAACTTCAGATTTCATATTGGATTATGCATCTTCATAATCCAAAAATATACACTCTTAGACATAAAAAAATCATTTATTTTATCTTTTGTTTCTTTGATGCATGTGCAATAGCTCTACAACCAAAAAAAAAAACTTTCAAGTGATGATAAGAAATATTCTTACAAATCCACACTATCTCAAGGGTATCAAAATTTAAAGAAAATAATGGACGTCTGTCAATCATGTAGCACATAATATTCACAACTTCATTCCAAAATGACTTTGACAACTGAGTCATCCTCATTATACATCTAATTATGTCTATAATGATTTTGTTAATTCTTTCAATAACATCATTATGATGTGGAAGTCCAGGTCTTTTCACATGTGATGTCATACTATGAGCAATAATTTTTATGTTTTTGAGATATATATTCACCATCATTATTTGTACGAAGACAATTCAATTGATTTTTTATCTTTCATTCCACCATGACATGGAGGTTTTGAAAAATCTAAAATACATGATATTTTATTTTTATAAGAAAATCATAATTTTTGTGAAGCATCATCGATAAAAGTAACAAAATATTTGTTATCACATAAGGAGTAAACATCAATAGGACCACATTAATAATGCATCAAAATTTTCTTTCTATTGAAACCAAACACAAAACATACTCTACTTTTCTCACAAAATAAATAGTCATTAAAGTATTTAGAGCCTTTGATAAGAATAATGTGATAATTTCCTGCCATAACTATAATCATTTCTAACTAAAGTGTCATAATAATCTTTTGTGCATGTCATAATAATCTTTTGTGCCACAAATATGGTGAAGATTATTCCTATATTGAATTAATTAACTCTCAAATAAAATTCATTTGATTATTGTAGAAAATATTCGATAACTTTTTTTTTTTGCAACAATCATGATTCCCTTAATCAATCTTAACTTTTTATCGTCCATATGACTATGATAATCTTCTTGGTCCAAAAGTAAAAAAAAAGTTCAGATTGAGAAGCAAATTTGATATATGTTTTACATCCTATAAATCAACTCACAATCAACATCTATATGTGACACATACATGTTCAATTCTTACATTATTAAACTCAATATTATCGCTCATCTTTATTATATTAAAATCACAAGTCTTGTATATGCTTAAGCATTCTATTAATCGAGTTCCATAATATGGAACACTTGACATCCTCTATCCAGTCAATACAAGAGTTTGTGACATGAATTCTTTATTTCCATCTTAAAAAATATGAAATCATCCTTTGATGTTACCTTAGTAGTACTACAATTTCTACATCTTTTTTTTTTCTTCTCATTTTGTTGTTTCTTTCAATTTCTATAGTTCCATTTTATATGATCTCCCTTATCAAAATAATAACATGAATACTTTTCTCTAAACTAAGATCTACAACCATGACCTTTATGATCTCTGCTTTTGTCTTTTCCATCGTTCTGTATAATAAGAACATGTGCAACATCTACTTACATACTCTTCCTCCTCGTTTCTTCATTGAAAATATTTAGTCATGGAAAGTGATATAATACCATTAGGATCAGAAAGATACCCATGACTTAGGTAAAGAACTAAGGAGTCTTAATCCTTGCAACTCATCATCAAGGAATTTTTTCTTTGTTGCTACTTGGTTTACTAAATGTTAAAATTCACTAATGTGTTCAACACTAGAATTTTTCATCTCTAATTCTAATTTTCTAATCACATAGGGCATTAACCTACTCATATTTCCTCTCATATAAAAGCCTTGCAATTTTTTTTCACAAAGCATGTGCATCTGTTTTTTGAGCAACACAATGAAAGACATTGACATCAACAAATTGTCTAATCATCCTCACTATATTTTTGTGCATTTTTTTAAACACTCATCAATGTTTCCTATTGTCATTTAGCTCTTAATTCAACGGGAGAAAAAAAAATTTATAGCAAAGAACATCGTTCATTCTTACTTTCCACTTAAATAACTTTTTGACATCAATTTGATCACCCTATTAAAATAGTTCTACTTCATTTAACTTGCATAGAAGGAATACCCAATCGACCTCACTCTGATATCATTTGTTGGGAATTCTCCCTCAAGTCCCTATGCATGAATTAAGAATTCAAGTCAGCATCGTGCATAAAAAGTATTAATAAGCAAAAAGAAACACTAGATTTATGTAAAAAAAACTCTTCATCGAGAAGATAAAATATCACACTACAATCATAAAACAATTTCACTATATCATTAAAATGCAATATCTTAACTTTTGTCGAAACCTAAAAGAAGAATCCAATAAGAATAATAAACAAATATTCTATGAAAAATACTAAATATCAACTAGAACAATATCATTTGATTATTGCAATTCTCAGTGATTGCAATATCAAGAATTAATTTTGTGCTTAACAAGAAGAACCTCTCAATGATTGCAGTATCAAGAAATTATTCTTAATTTTGTGCTTCATAAGAAGAACATGTCAATCTCCTTTTTTTTCAGAAGTCCTCTATCTTTTCTTTCTTCTTTAGTCAACACCCTAAAGAACCTTTTAATTTTCTTCTAATGATCTTTTTTTCATGTTAAAGAAAAAAAAAATTGTTTTCTTTTTCCTCCCCAAGGATTCAACAACTTCGAGCCAAAGGAAAAAATATATACTTTTTTTTTCTTATTTTCAATCTTATTCGTTCTCATACTCCTACGAGAAGAAATATCTTTTTTCATGTGGTCACCCTTTTTACTAATAAAAAAGATCAAGTTTAATTAGGTTTTAAGTTAATTGAATGCTATATTGGGTTTTAATGGATTGAACAGTTACAACCCAATGACTACACTAGTCAAAGAATGAAAGTGAGAGAATTGAGTTTCACCTAAAAAGAGAAGTGAGTGAGATGATATCATAGCAAGCAATGAAAAGCTCTCAAGTTTTAAGACTCAGTATGAAAAAAAAGGAGAAAAGACACAACCGTGGACATTTAATTGAATGGTTCATAAGTTGAGCCGCAAGTCACAACATATTTAATGTAATCCCAAGCCATTTCATTGAAAGGAGCCTAAGGGCATGATAGACAAATTTTCAAACTAATAGGGTATTTAGGTCAAGGTAGAAATAGTAATAAAGTAAAATAAAATAAATATTGATCAGATCGTTCGATGTGTTGTCCTAGGTTATATAAGGACACGATCATTCTCCTCTCATCGCGACTACAGTGATTCTCCATTGCACTTCTTCCTCTCGCACGATGTCGTTACCAAGACACCTCAAGTGGCTGCTTCTCGACGCCAAGTCAATCATCAACTCGTACGATGATGAACTCTTCGGAGTTGGGAGTCCGATGTGTAGTGTATTGTGGACACTCGGAGACCAAGCACGACCGAGAGTTGAGTCGACATCCTAGTGCCAAGGAGGGAAAATTGGGTCATTCCGTAGTGAGTTTTCGTCGACTCCTCTCTATGATTCATTCGTTGGCGGAATTCGCATTTTCTACTCACGGAGTTCGTTGGTGTGGTTCTTCATATCGGCAATTGACACTTCAATTTTTTTGTGTCTACACGTGAGTCGACGAAGCCCGAAGGGACGACCTAGTGTGCATAGTGATGACAAGAAAATATATACACAAAAGGCAAGTCCAATTTATCAAAAGCAAGCCCGGATCTCTATTTTTTGAAATAATATTTGCTTAATGTTGAATCTAGGATCCCGCGAGTATTTTGAATGATCACAAATTTGTAAGTGAACTCAGTCTGTACTGATGAACTTGTTGAGCTGATTTCTGTAATAGGATATATTCAAGTTCAGAGTAGTGGTCGACCTGAGTTGAAGGAATGGACGACCAGTACACGCGTAATTTATATCAGAAGAACTACATGTGTGCAGTGGGCGTCCTAAGTATATGAAGCGGTCAACCAACATCAAAGGATAATACATGTGATGAGGAGCAAAAGCATAAACGGTCGACCAAATATGTAAAGAGGGCGACCGGTAAT
>LTAE01002670.1:0-42294 GCA_001647135.1 Pontederia paniculata | reverse complement strand
CCCTTCTCCTCGACGCCGCCCGCCTCAATCGCGCCTTCGACCTACCCGCCGTCACTCTCACCCACGGTCGATCGCCTAGCTCCTACCCCTGCTCCTCCTCCTCCGTGATCACGGTGCTCAATCCTTCTCCTGTCTTTGTGCTCTCCAGGTTGCGCCTGCTGCGACGTCCGCGGCCCGTTCAGAGAGTCCCTGGAACGGATCGTTGGTAGCAAGCACAACTTCGATTGCCTGCTCATCGAGGTAACTCTGACCTGCTTTTTGAATTGCTCCAGTTGATGGTGATTGCACTTTGAGACACTCAAACCGGTGGAGGCCATCGTTGTATGTGCAGACTTCAGGGTTGGCGAGGCCTGATAAGTTTGTCACCGAGTTGGAGCAAGTCGGTATTCACTTGGACCTCACTGTTGCTGTCGTTGACGCTGAGACACTTGATCAGATTGTCGGCATGGATATCGTGAGGAAGCAACTGCAGCATGTCGATCTTGTGTTATTGAACAAGTGAGCTTTTGATAATCTTTGAGGATCTGAAATTTCCACTTCTTTGTTAGATTTAATGTAGAAATATGTAGGAAATATTGTGAATGTTGTGAAAGGAAGTATTATCAATTCTTATGAATTGCGACAAAATAATCATTCAACTAATTCTTAGTTTAATTATAAGAAGCAACCATTCCACTAATAACAAGCTTATATAATCAGCACAATGATAGTCACTTGTAAACACAGGAAGATGACATACAAAAGTGAGGCCCGGGATAAAAGAAAAAAAGAAGATAAGATGACCAATTGGGAGACTGAACTAGAGCTTGATATTTAATTCAAATAGCTTTAGTTGTCATTGACCAAGTTCAATGTATATTTCTACGTTCCTATATATCAAGGCCTATGGTTGTGCCGGTCGTTTGTTTCAGTTAGGTAGTCGGAACAACAGCTCAAAGAAGGACAAGATCAGCTGAAGGAGAAAGGACTGGCGTGGTCACTAGATCAATATTTGTAGGTGGATCCTCTATTTCTCAATAAAGGTACTGAGTTGGAATATGAAGGACTAGGGGACCCCCGTTGGAGGTGGAAAGAATGGAAAGTAGATGCGGCTTTACTACAGGAAACCAAGCTATCAGCCTCCTCAAATCAACTCTGGTGACAAATTGGAGGGAGTAACATGAGCGGATTTGAGGCTTTAGACTCAAATGGCAGGTCGGATTAGTGTTTGATTGGTTGGCGGGAAGACAAATTGAAGCTCGAAACTTGTTGTGCTGCCCGCTTTTGTATTACTGTGGTCTCACAAAATAACAATGAACAACTGGTGACTACTTGTGTGTATAGTCCAACTACAAATGTGGATTGTGCGAATTTATGAGAAGAGCTAAATTCTATTCAAGAGAGATACCAAAATTCCTCGTGGCTCATCGGTGGGGATTTCAACGCTTAGCTCAACTTGGATGACAGACCTGACCTCTCTAGAGGTAATGGGGATGCCTCAGTTGGATTTACGGATTTCATCAATAGGGAAGGGCTAATCGACATCTCGGTGACAAATTGCAGATATACTTGAATGAGGACACCTGATATGGAATTTACTTCAAATTTGAAAAAGTGTGGCTGTTGGATCCCAATTTTTGACACAACGATGGAATAGCTTCCCCACCTCGTCATCGATCACTAGAACTTTGTGCCTGCAATCGGAGTTTCTCAGGAACTTCCTCTTATCCTACCAGTGAACCTTTAAAGAACATCTATTCAGCTTAGATTGTAGGCACTTACAGGCCTTGCAAGACTTGACAGACTGGAGGGTGAGAGGGAATTATCACATGGGGAAATGATGACCAGAGATCATCTGTAACGCCCCCAAATCCATACCCCGTCACCTGGCAAAATACAAACTTGGAGACCCTACCAACTTACATCATTGACTTTTCTTTTGACCAATCCACTAGTCAATACTATGTACATGTCAAAGCGGAAGCCAATACTTGATCTATAACCAAGCCATCCATCACGAACCTCAGCATGCTACCGCTGCGCAATCATCATCTATTTATACCTATTTGCCTGCAGGATCAAAATGCATGGAAGACAATCCTCCCATGAGCTATGAAGCCCAATATGTAAAAGGTAATAACAATACAATAGGGTAGATCATATATGAAGATACAATCAGAGAAACAATCCATAACTTTACTTTACTTTACCTTTTCACCTTCTTATCATTTCAGTAACTTACCATCCTATGGTTCAATCATTACCTTTGGTCCATCCTTGGCGAGAACATCAATTGCATCACCTCAAGATTAGCACTACATGATAGGATCTCGAGATGGAGGCCTGACGGGTCTAGGGCAGACGGGTGGCTCTGGGCATCGGGCCGCTTTTCAGCAAGGAGCATATACATTAGCTTGCTACCAGCTTCGACGACTGCCAGTGATTTCAGATCGGACTGCCGCTACATTTGGAGGTCACGGGCCCCTCTTAAAGTCAAGATATTTGCTTGGCTTCTAAGGTGGGGTAGGATTCTTACCAGGGCGTACAGGGCGCGGTGGGCGCCTAACTCAGACACATCGTGTGCCCTGTGCGGACTGGGAGAGGAGGACATCACCCATCTATTTTTCACTTGCTCTATTGCCATGGAGGTATGGAGGCGGATGCCGAGTATGGGGGTTGACTCGTCGACGACAGCGGCTTTTTGGGAGTCACTACGTGCGTTACCCAGGGGAGGTGGGGACGAGTGGAGACTACCATGGCGGGCATCTCTGGCGGTCACATGGGCCATCTGGCTGCAGCGTAACCACACCATTTTCGGAGGGGGGGAGAGATGCTACATCGAAAATATTGTACATCATATTTTCCTTTTGAGTAGAGAGTGGGGAGAGGAGTAAGCTTTGAGAGCACCCTCTTTGAGGCTCTCTTTTTTTGTATACCTTCTGATTTCACTTACTCACTTGTACATTTTGGAACTCAAAGGTATTAATACATATCGGATGACTAGCCACGACTTGTAGTCATCCTTACTTTTCTCAAAAAATAAAAAAAAATAAAAACCCTGAGGTTGGTCCCCCTTAATTACATACCTTAATTATTTACCATTCTTCCTTCTTCCTTAATTTGCCTCACTGACTTCCTCCTCCTCTTTAGTCCACAGAGAGAGAGAGAGAGAGAGAGAGAGAGAGAGAGATGATGGCTTGAGCTTGAGAGAGAATTATGGGATCCTCGCCCTTCTAACCCTCCTTATATAGGGGTTGCCTATGCATAATCCTATTCAAAGTCAATCTTAATCCCTCTTATCTCTCTTAAGATTAGGAGTCCTTTAATACTAATTTGGATAGAATTAGGAATATCAATTAACTAGGATAATATGTTAACTTAATCTCTTCTTATCCTAATTTTGATTATAAGTCTCTTAAAAATCAATTTGGGTAGGAATACAACAACAACAACAACAACAAAGCCTTATCCCACTAGGTGGGGTCGGCTACATGGATCATACGACGCCATTGCGATTCGTTGATCCATGTTCATGAGATTCGACAAGGTTTTACGTTGGCTGTCGAGACCTAACACAACCCTCCTTTATCCGGGCTTGGGATAATAATTTGGGTAGGAATATGAATATTAAAGGATTATGATAATAATTTGACTTTGACTCTCATTCTTTTCCCTATCCTAATCATATCTTATCTTATCTTGTCATTCCTTTATATCCTTTTTATTATCTCCTAATCCTAATCAAACTATACCTTATCTTATATTATCATCATTTTTTTTTTCTTTATTATTAAAGATCTGGGGTATTACATCATCACACGGTTGTAGTGAGACAAGAAGATAACAAACTGGAAACTCAATGGAGACAAAGATCAAGGCAGTTGTGGCTCGGTGAAGGAGATTCCAATACACGATTTTTCCACTTGAATGCGAGCAATCGTAAGAGGATAAATAAAATTGACGCATTATGAACAATGGCAATGAAGTTAGAGACATGAATGAGGTCAGCAGTGCTGCTGCACACTATTTCTACTCGGCCACAAGAAGGAGAGAAATGGGCTCATGGTAATGGCTGGGCAGGGATGTTAACTCTCGCACTGAGGATCAAAACATTCTTTGGTTCAGCCTTTCACTGAGATGGAGGTCAAAGAGGCATTAAAGAATCTAAAAAGAGAGGGGTCAGTGGGTCCGGATGGCTTCCAAATTCTCTTCTTTCAAGAATTTTGGTTGGTCTTGAAAGAAGATATCATGAAGGTCTTTCAGGTGGCGTTTGAATGCAAGAACTTAAGTTTCTTGTAGTTCCAGAGAGCTAATTGATTAAAAAAATAAATTATGGTGTAATGTTTGGATGAAAAAGTATAATAACGAAGACCTGAAAAGTTGATTAGATGTTTTAGTTCGATGAGTGCTTGGATGAAATTCTAGAACTAAAAATTAATTTATTTGATTAATTGAAAAGACAAAATAATTTTATTTTTTTAAAATAATAAAAAGATTAAACTAAAATAAAAAGGTTATAATAAATTGTTATAATAATTTATTATTATTTAAAATGATTAACGTAATATAATAAAACCTTGCACATATTCATAAAATAATTAATAATACTAAATTAAACTAATTTATAAAGTTTTACTATTAATAATATAAATTATCTAGATTAATGAATTGATATGCTTTGAGTATAACTTATTTATAATATCAAATTAAGCATATTTACAAGATTTTATTTTATATGTAATAAAATAATTTGATTAAAAAACAAAAAAAAAATATATCAAGTTAACCTTATAATCTAACTTATGTACATAAAATAATGTTTTAATTAAATAATTATTTGTTAATTTAAATTGAAGTATTTTATTTAAAAAATACATAAAGTCATTTTTAATTGTAATGAAATAATATTAATAATTTATCATCATCAAAAAATTATTTAGTATTAAGTTATTATCATTATTTACTAATATGTAATAAATAATATAATTATATATACAATAGTAAAGTAATAAATATATAGGCCTAAATGTAGGTGGACCTACTTTTAGGCCTATGCAAAAAGACAAAAAAGAGTAGCCGGTTCTAGCCATTTGCTAGAACCAGTAAGAATTGGAGTTCAAGAATTGGGTCCCATAAAAAAATACTACTGTGTTTGGCAGAACTATTGGAAATTAGGGCTAATTCTGACCCTAGTTCCCGGATCCAAACAGGGCCTCAGGAATTCTTTGATGGCAATAGGGGATTTCAATGAAACAAATCCTCCCCATGGGAAAGAACTGACTGCCGCCCGATTGCTTTCTCAAGCACCATATACTTGCTGATCTCTAAGGTGCTCCCCGACCACCGTAGAGTGGTCATTGACGGCCTCATCTTACCGGTGTAATCTGCTTCTATCCGTGGCAGCTCGATAGGTGATAGCTATGTTAGGGCTTCAGAAATCGCCTCCTATTAGAAAAGAAATGATGGAAGGGCTTCATTTGGAAAGTTGATTTTGCAAAGGCATAGGACTCTATTGATTGACAATTTTTGTGGCCGTCTCCTCAAAAGCGTGGCTTCCCAGATCTCTGGATAACTTAGATGAAGAGATGCATTACTACCTCCTCTTTCTCCATTCTCATTAATGGCATGCCGACAGGAGGATGGATTCGACCTCAGCGAGGTGTTCGCCAGGGTTGTTCTCTTGCGCCCCTACTTTTTGTGGTCATGGTGGATGCTTTGGCTGTGGCTTCATTTGCAATGTGCAGAGCTGGTATGATCTTGGGATTTCCTTCATCATCCGACCAAGCAACCACAGTTCCTCTTCAATATGCGGATGACAAAATCTTCTTTGTTGAATGCTCAGTTATGGAGGCACAGAAAGTTGCAATAATGGTTGAATTATTTGAAGAATTCTCAGGATTTGTAGTAAATCATACTAAATCGACTTTCATTCCTTTTGGAATGTCGGCGGATGAGATTGATCTTTGTGCAACTGAACTCCGGACCCTTAAGGTTACCTTGGGTCTTCCTTTATCCGACAGACAGGTGAAAACCAAATAGTGGTCTCGGGTCATTTGTCATATGGAGCAGAAACTTGAGGGGTGGAGGGCTACGATGCTCTCACGTGGCTGGCGACTTGCACTACTAAACTTGGTGCTTACATCTCTACCCATATATTTTATGTCTGTCCTCAGATTGCCAAAACAGGTGGAAACACACTTATATATAATTCGGAAAAGCTTTTTCTGGAGTGGATCAAACCCGAATAGCAGGAATGCTCATCTTGTATCCTGGTTTGATGCCCCAAAATGGAGGGGGGGGGGGGGGGTGGGGGTTTTGGGTTGGGGGGGCTGGGTGTTCTGGATCTTAGGACTCTTAATGATGCTTTAATATGTAAATGGGTATGCCAGCGATGGATCCTAAAGATGTTCTTATGTCCAAAATATTTTTTTTTTAGAGGAAAAAGGATGACCCTCGATAGGGCGGTTGTCATCCATGTATATATAAATCTATGAAAAGGTCATGTACAAGTAAACACTCTCGAAGGGAGAGCGGCAAAAAAGGTGAGAGAACCGAGGATAAGAAACCTCCTACCCAAAACCCCACTCCCGAAGGAGAAAAGAAATATGGTGTACAACGTTCTCAACCTGGCATCTCTCCCCCACAAAAGATGATCCGGTTACGCTGGAGCCAGATGGCCTATGAATTGGCCACGAATGTCGCTAGTTGTGGTCTCCATTTTTGCCTCCGGCTCGCAGTAGCGCGTAGTGGCCGCCAGAAATCCTCAGCATCTGAAGGGAAAGTGAGCAGTCAAAATATTAACCACTTGCTACGGAACTTCAATCTCGTGGATCTCCAGGATTCAGACACCATCTTGTGCCTCATCGACTTGGAAGGCCACCTCTGTTTTTCTACCTTGGGTGCACCCTCATTTCAAGGTCAGAATTGGCTTTGGCAGTTTCTTTTCCTTTTGGAATGATGACTGGCATCCTGTGGGCCCCTTGACATTGAGGTTCCCACAACTATTCTGGATTGCCATTGATAAGAATGCTACTCTATCAGAGGTTTGGACAGACCCTATGAACTCAGGACAGGGCTGTTGGGCTCCTTGTTTCACCTCCCATCTCTCTGAGCAACAATTTGATGAATGGATGGAATTATTGAATATGACCATCCCTTTCAAAGTAAATAGCATGGTGTTGGATGGCTGGTCCTGGTCGAAAGAACAATTCAGTGTTAAGATGGCATACATGTTACTTTGCACACCCAGTCCGAATACTGATGATGAACTGATCATTGATTGCAAACTTCTGGCGATCAAAGGTTCCTCTCAAGATCAACATCATTATATGGCTCCTGAGGAGGAGGAGAATAATTCTAACGAGAACATACTATGCAAGACATTTCCCAGGATCAACAAAAGAATGCAGCTTATGTTCAAACGTGGATGAAGACACAAATCACTTGTTTTTTAGGTGTCAGATCATCCATGAGGTTTGGGAATTCGCACATATAGACTGGATCTCTTGCCAGTCTGAAGCAGACTTTTGCCGACAATTCAGAGGGGGTAATGTCTCTCCGGGTATCATCACATATCGATCAAAGAGAGAGCATGCAAAATTGTTTGCCTTGAGCAATCTGGCTACAACAAAACGCCGGTGTTATTTAGGGACGGCTGATGCTATACTGAGAATACTGTCGCCCATGCTTGGGCTCTTTCTAATGAATGGTCTAAGTTGGTTTGATCATTCGTTACTTCCTTATATATGTAACTAATTTCTAACAGTATCTATCAATGAGGGGTTGGATGATTAACACATTGGTTAATCATCCTTTTTCCCTCAAAAAAAGAAGAAGAAAGAACCGAGATCTTTCTCCTTATCTTTGAGTATCTTCTCTAATGTACTCTCCCATATTTAGGCTGATAGCTCTTTTCATCATTATATGCTCTCTCATTGCTTTTTTTTAGCTTTACATCGAACACCATATTGGCAGATTATTTCATACTGATTTGACATTTTAAATGAAACATTTTCCATAGCTATTCATCAATGTTTTTTCCAAGAAACAGTTATTCCTTAAAAGATGATCATGAAGGCCTATTCATCAAAGTGGAATTTTTTTTGTAGAACTTGACAAAAAGGAAAAGACTCAGATCTTTACTTCTCACTCTGATTTGAATATTCAAATTCTGACCGGCTCCTACATTATGTAAAGAATAATTTGTTTTCCAAATCCTATGGTCTTTCAAATACTAGTAACTTTTATGCATCTTTCTTCCTATTGTTTGTTTGAGAGTCAGCTGTTGGATATTTTTTACATGAGTTACAATTTTTGTGTCAACTTCTGCTAGATGCAGTTGTAATCTTAATGTCTCTATACCCTCTCAGTTTCAAATAGCAATGCAACATTATGTTTTGCAGGTGTGATTTGGCTAGTCTTAGTCAAATATCCAATGCAGAAGACATTTTAGAAGAATTAACAGGTGGTGCAAAGGTTGTTCGCTCTCAGTTCTGTAACATCCCTCTGGATCTTGTCATTGATTGCAGTAAATATCAAGTTCTAAGTGTTGAAATGGAAAACAAAAATATGCCAGCAATTCTTTCTCATGAAGCTTTATCTAAGATGGCATTTCGACAAGTTATAAATCCTAATAATACATCAGTAATGTCTTCTCTCGGCTGCGTTGGCGAGCAAGCCCCTTTAGGTATGATTACTTGACTCAATGAAAATTGACAAATTTTGTAGAATAGCTGATCTTACCTCTTTCTCTAAAGTTCTACAAAGGGAAACCTAATTTGACGAACATTGATATTGATGGTCATATTTTGTGGAATAACGAATGGAAATTATCATTTTGAATCTCAAAATAAATCAGCATTCGATTAATATATAAAAGAATCCCAAGGAAGAAAAAAAGTAGGGGAACCCTAGGAAAAAGACAATCGAATTATGGGCCGTTTGGGTACATAGAAGTTGAAGGAGTAACATCAATATGAACATTAAGTCCTACTATGACAATGACAATGTTTAGTGCAGAATAGGAAAACATCCATTTTGTCCCCTCCCCAAACAAGGGTTGCAAGGCTTAATTCTAAGTATATTTTCTAATTAGGTCTACTTGTTCTCATCAACTAGACATATATTGAGTAATTGGCATAACTTTCTAAATACAATTTATTTTGAGGCAATTGTTCCGTCTCTAGAAATTATACTTCTATGGGATCAAACTAGACAAACTTCAAATGCGAGAGCCATGGTCATAATATGCATGTTTATGTACAAAAGTGCAATGAGCTAGACCGGTTGGGCTTTCTATTGGCTATCTAGATCCAGATGAATGGTTGTATGTTCAAAGGGGAACGAGTATATGTAAAAACATTGTATCAATGCCGAAACGCTTGTTGATTGACTGGGTAAAGTTATGACTCTCTTGATTTTAGTCTACTGATGTAATCTTGCCCCATATGAATAAAATAGGGGAATTCAAGGATACCCCAAGCATGCCTTCGCCGTTCGGCACCGGCGGTGCACCGCTGGAGGTGACGAGAATGTCTCCGCTCCCTCTCCATGCCTACTCGGAGTTGGTCCTGGTGCAAGAGTGTTTCCAGCCGCTTTCGACCCTTCTCCCGCCCTCTAACCTAGCATCCTTCTGCCACCCTCCCAATCTTCTTCTCCAGTTTGGACCCCCTCCTCTCTCCCCCCTTTTTATCTATTACTACCCGGCGATGCGCCCTCAAAGGAGAATCATCGACTATGGATGGGAGATGTACACGCGCCCTCCTCGCTCAGGTCGCGGGGGACAGTCCGACTTCTGCTTCAAATGCTTACGCCGGGGTCACTTTGCTCGGTCTTGTGTGGGCGTGTTACGATGCATGAGGTGCCGCCAAACAGGCAATCCCCAGTTCACCTGCACTCTACCATCTCCAGAGAGAAGTCGAGCGGACAAGGTGATGGTGCCGGATAAGCCGTTGAACGCCAAGAAGGCCTCTGCGCTGTGAACTGCATCTCCTCCTTCGATGTCTAGTGCATATGAGAGTCCCATCCACATACACCTCAACTGGTCGGATACCATGCAGAGGAGCGCTGATTTCCTCCGACATGCCTAGTTGGTGTAACCTCCGGCAACCTCTTCGACTTGACATTTGTCTGGTCACCCTTCTTTGCGGTCCTCGGCACAAGCTCGCCCTTCCACCTCTCGCGCATCTCCAGCCACCTATGTCTACTCCTCTCGGGTACTCAGCAACAACGTGAGGTTCTACTGGCTACCTCCTTCCCTCACCAAACGTCTCACTCTCATGGCGACCATGGAATCTGAGGGATGGTACGACTCTGATGTCTAACTCAACGGCTTCACATATGAGGCTGTGAGAGGGATTTCCCTTGCAATTGATGAACGCCGAGACGGTGCAGGCCATCGTTGGAAGGTTTGTCAAGTGACCTCGACAATCATCCCTTCCCTTGGGGTGTTAGACATATCTAGCATTCAAGCGATGGTCATCCTCCGGCCGGACCGTAAGCTTCTGGAAGCTGTCACAGTGAGCATTGGACCTGATTGCTTCTAGGTAAAAGTCTAGATAGAACGTAGCTGGTCGGAAGTCCTCTCGGGTGATCGCCGAACCAAGGTGCACCATGGCCAACATCCGCAGACCGAGGCGTTGTATAAGGATGACGTCACCAGTGGCAATCAATGTATGATGGACGAGACACATGTCAACCTCTCAACACCTGTCCCCGCCCACCACGAAAACCCTAGCCGCCATACCCCATAACCCCTGGGCCCACCCCTAAACCCCCACCATTTCCAACCCGGAGCAGACCATGGAGTCATCTCATTGGTGCCTAAACCCAAGCCCGCCGAGCCCAACGAGATGGAGTCGCACCCTGAACCCGGACCCAACACACCCTCGGATCTCACCCAACTAAGGCCACCCAATTGCATGGAACCAAATCCATATGAACCTCAACTTGAACCCAACATGCTCCCTGGTCCTGCCCAACCACTTCCCCAGGCGTCACCCACACAGAACCGTGATGTGTCAATGATCCTCCTGAGGATTATATCCCCACCGCAACCTATGGTATCGAACTGCCCATGAACTGTGTATTGCCTCTGACGCTGTAAGCCACCATCAACAAACTTCACAACAACACCCCACGACCTTGTCTCTATGCTAATCCCCTCCATGACAGACAACACCATCGCCCCAGAGGAGAATCCTCCTCTGGCGAGCCCGACACCAGCAGACACCCTGGTGGCAACCTCACCGATAGCACTAGTACAGGGCAACACAAACCAAAGAGCCTCGGGCAGGCCGATCACCAAACCGGCAATGGACCGACAGTCGGGAGAGTAAACGAGCCTTTACAATGTCGCTCACTTGAGGAGGTCATTCTTATGGCAATTGTGGAGTTTTCGAGATGTGTCGATCGGAGGCGACAAAAGTTGGAGGTCTAGCAGAGATGGAGTACACACACGCTCCATGACCTTGAGAGTCAACATCCCACAATGAAGGTCCTCTCTTGGAACGTGTGAGGCCTTAGGGAGGCCGAGAGGCGTCAAGTAGGGGCGTTCACCGGATCGAATTTACCTGATGAACCCAACGATCCGAACTGATCAATCTCAGTTGGATCAGATTGGATTGTTGGTCGGGTCGGACCCGAATTGATCCGATCACCAATGGATCGGGTACGACGAGTTTTAATTTTTCGAACCCGATCAACCCGATGACCCGAACTTTTATATACTTTTTATTAAATTTGAACCAATTTGTTCTTGATAAGAATTCTTTATTACTTTAAAATTAAAGTATATTACAAATTTATACTTTACATCCTTTAAAAATATTGCAAACATTTGAAAAAAATATGTTTCTTTTTTAAAATATAATTAATTTTAAATATTATAGGAAATAATTAAAATATATAAAAAAATTCATTCGGATAACCGATGTCCTAACATGATCAAACCGACCCAATGGAGATCGGGTTGGATCGGATTCAATGACTAATTTGTCATCAACCCAGCCCAACCCAACCCGAACAAAATCAATCGGGTTGGGTCGGATTTGGGATCGGGTCAGGTCAAACCCGGCCCGTGAACGCCCCTACCGTCAAGCACTTGGATGCTAACTGAGATCATGGGGCTTGGACGTTGCCCTGCTCCAGGAGACGAAGCTTGCTGCCCGTGATGATGGCGTATGGGGTCAGATTGGTGATACATGACTCGATGGGCACATATCTCTTGGGTCCACCAGGCAATCAAGAGGATGTATCATTGGATGACGCATAGACATTTGCGACATCATGGACTCACGGACGGAAATATTTTCTATTTCGATCCATGCCCGATGAGGTATGATGGACATTAGTACTTTATATCATGCATTTATGGCTTGCTGGCAGCAAGGCTACGGGCGAACCTATGCGAGGAGCTCCCTAAATGTTGATGACTGCTTGCTCACGAGGCGTGGTCGGGACTCTAGAGCGGAGGCGTTCATGGATTTCATAGACTCCCACTCTTTGGTGGATTTCCCCACCACCAACCGCCGGTTCACATGGAGGAGCACAACATCATCTTCTGCGTGTTCACGACTTGACCGTTTCCCTGGCTCGATAGTGCTTGTAGAGGCCCACTAGTTGGCTGATGTTTGAGCTATGGAACGACCCTTTTCAGACACACCCCCTTCATGTGGCGGTCCAACGAGGGCCAACCCGTCTGCTCATATTTTAGATTTCAGCGATCTTGGCTACTGGAGGATGGTTTCACGGCTCTAGTGGCTGAGTAATGGGCATCTACCCGACCATTTGACTCACTAGTGAGGACTATAGCCACATTGCTATCAGCTCTTCGTGACTTCCTCAGGATACAACGGAGGCAAATACAAATGGATAGGTAGAGACGCAAAGCAGACGCTCTGCTGACTATTTTTCAGCTTGACCCTGAGGAGGACTCCCACAACCTCACTACTAAGGAGGTGGCAGAATGGAGACATCATTAGAGGATAGTACAACTTGAGGACAAGAAGGTTGAGATCTAGTGGAGGCAACGCTCTTGCCAGACATGGCTCTAGGAGGGTGACACTAATACCAGGTTCTTCCACCTCTATGGTAGTGACCGTCGGAGGGCCAATAAGGTCTACCAAATCGGAGTGCAGGGGACGATCATCACTGGCCATGCTCACATTGGGGTTACCATCGTGGCCTACTTCAGGGACTCCTCGAGGAGACCACCACCCTCCAGGTGGCGATGGTATGCTCGGGATGTCCCTCGGTTATTTCACGATCACATCTCATCTTTGTCGTAGGTCATCACAAAGACTGAAGTTATGCAAGCCCTGCATGACCTCAATTGAGAGGGCTCACTAGGCTCGGATGGCTTCTTGGTCTTTTTTTACAAGGAGTTCTGACATATCCTGAGGACTGACGTCATGGCGGTCATCCAAGGGAACTGGGGTTTTGAGCACCTCAACCGCTTCCTGTTGTTCTGCTGCCTAAACGAACCCCTGCGGAGGAGATCGAGGATTTTCGACCGATTGCGCTGTCCAATGCCATAATACCTCATTGTGGCTAGGACACTAGCAAATCAGCTGAGAGAGGTGCTGGATGACTTGTTCCACCCAGTTGACGTTCATCAATGGTCGATCCATCACGGACAGCTACACCATTGCCTCGGAGATCATCGCAGCATGGCGTCTTACAATGCACCTTCTTGGAACGCTGCATCCGTTGCGGCGGCGAAGGTCACAGGAGGAAGGTATGTAGGGTTCCGGAGATAACACATTTCAACCCTGGAGTGAGGAGATCCATTGGGGAGAAGAAGGCTAGCAATCACTATCCTCCTCCTCTGTCCTCTCCACCCCGCCAACCATGCCTCATGACGAGCTCGCCTGCATAGCAGCCGCGTTCCGCATTTGTCTTTGCCCCTTGGTCAGCGACAACAACACAAAATGCGGTCATCCTTGGAAGCTGTCTCGTCGGCGTTTCCTCCATCGGCCTCCAGGACATATGCCATGTTCGAGCGGCCTTATTACAAGCCCTCGGCCACATATCGCCGTTCCACCTTTCTCGGATCAACAAACGGCTGTTTCTGGTCAGCAGCAGCTCGGCGGCGCAGCGAGCGTCCCTCCTTGCTAACAAACTTCCTATATTTGGCAGCGGCGAGATCAAATGGAGAGAATGGTCGCCGTTGGACGGGCGACACTGGCGCCCTTTGCTCCACCGCAAGACAGATTGCTTTTTCTGGCATCCCACTCCATTTCCTATGTATGGACACACTGGTAACAAACTTCCCATGTTAGGCTCGCCGGACCTATCCCAAGTCATTGCCACAGTTGAGCCGCACCCCGGAGCTCCACCTCCTTCCTCAACAATGGTGTTGCGAACTCCAGGCGGCAACTTCCTGATCATCATCCATCTGCTTCAGTCAGAGAAACCGACATGGCAGTCGGTGGTCAGTAGTGGCCCAATGCCACTTGTCTCGAGGCGCTGCACAACCGATAGCAGGTTGGCTGATGCATCCACAGTTGTAGACGAAGCAGCAGCTGCACCGTCTGAACATGCAGAGGAAGTGAAGGATGGAGACACATGCCACCTTGAAGTGCCGCCAACCGAGGCGATGGACCCGGACCCAAATCCTCAGCCTCATGATCTGAGCCCAATCCCTTGCGAACCAAACTCCATTCCATGGGACCTCACCCACCTCTCACCTCCTGCTGCCCTGCCTACCTCACCCCTCACCCAACACCAAATTTCGTTAGGCCTCCCCCAATTTCAACCCTCGGCTGACCCACTCACCCCACTTCCCACACAACACTCAACCCTTCCCCTCCCCCTTCCCCTCCCGGCGACAGCACCAGGTAGGGTGGCTGGTGAGCCGTCCCGATACTACCGACGCCGGCGCCATCGATCGGCATCCCCACAGGCCCCCACCCGCCTTCACCCGCACACCCTGTAGCCTCCACCCCTCGGCCCCAACTCCACCAACCATGCATTGATGTGGGCAGCGGCGTATCTGATGCAGTTCCTACAACTCAGGAGTTGAGCCCACTTTTACAAGGCTGGAGGGATGAGGAGGTCCTTCTCGTGGCTGAGGCATCGAAGATCAGATTGCACCCTAGGGCTCTACACTCGTCAATCATGTGACCCTTGCTGCCATCGGTCGGTCGGGCGGCTGCATCATTGGATGGAAGCCCGACCTTTTCGACATCATCGCATCGTGGAGCGACAGATTCTCTATTTCAGTGCACATGAGGCACAAACCAGACAACCGCCAATATCTCATCTCCTACGTCTATGGCCCGTCCTTGTCGACACTCCGGCCACAGATGTGGGAGGAGCTCCGCCAGGTCAGATCATGTCTTCCCGAGACGCGATGGCTAATTGGTGTGATGTCAACGTCACTTTGGACATGGAGGACCGCCCCCTCATGAGGCGGGGGGAGAGACCTCGGCGCAATGGAGTTCAGGGATTTCATCGAGTCACATTCATTATTGGACTTCCTAGCGTCCAATTGTCGTTTCACATGGTTCTTACAACCTCCCCTGTTGCAAGATTGAGGCTTGACAGGTTTCTAGGATCTTTGGTGCTTGCTGAGGAACACCAGCTAGCAGATGTCCGAGCCATGGAGCGCCCTTTCTTGGACCACACTCCCCTCATGTGGCGGTCCAATGAAAGCACGCCCACGGGGTCATATTTTCGTTTTAAGCGCTCCTGGCTATTAAAAGAGGGATTCCGACAGCTTGTTGCCGACCAATGGCTTCGCATATCGGCCGTATCCGACTCAGCGGCTAGGACACTTGCAACGCGCCTCTCTGGCCTCCGTGAGTTCCTTAGGGGACATCGAAGACAGATACGGGCAAACAGTGAGCGGCGATGGACAGATTCTCTAGCAGCCCTATCGACACTAGATCAGATTGAGGATTCACGAGGTCTTACGGCTGAGAGGAGACGCCATCAGGAGGTGATCCAACAGGAGGACAGAAAGGTGGAGATCCAGTGGAGGCAGTGTTCCCGTCAGACATGATTACGGGAAGGTGATGCCAACACACGCTATTTCCACCTCTACGCGAGTTGCCGGCGGCGGAGCAACTACATAGATCATTTGGAGGTACAGGGGCAGCCAGTCTCGGGCCATAGCCGCATTGGGGCTGCCATTGCATTGCACTATGAGGAGGCTTGGAGGATACGACCACCGAGTAGGTGGCGATGGCATGACAGAGGCATACCACGTTTATCTGACGAGCATTGTGCTTCTTTATCTCAGGTCATCTCGGAGGATGAGGTAGTCCAGGCACTACGGGATCTCAACGGAGATGGCTCACCAGGACCCGACGGTTTTCCTGTTTTCTTCTACATGGAGTTTTGGACCATGCTGCGTGGAGATGTGATGGTGGTCGTTCAGGAGTTTATGAGTGGGAATCGGGGTTTTGAGCTCATCAACCGGTTTCTTCTCTTCATGTTGCCGAAGCGGACACCCGCGGAGAGGATCGAGGATTACAGGCCGATCGCCTTGTCCAATACCATTTATCTTATTGTGGCTCGGGTCTTGGCGAACCGCCTGGAGGAGGTTCTGGAGGCCTTGGTCCACCCAGTACAGTTGGTCTTCATTGTTGGCCGCTCCATCGCAGACAGTTACTCTATTGCCTCAGAGATTATTGCGTCATGGCAACGGACGGGATGCGAAGGGTTTATCTAGAAAGTGGATTTCTTTAAAACTTATGATTCCATCTCATGGCCCTTTCTATGGCACTCTTTGCAAGCACGAGGTTTTCCGGCGACATGGATCTCATATATGAAGCGATGCATCACCACTGCTTCGTTCTCTGTTTTGGTAAATGGCCGGCCAACTGGTGGTTGGATTCAGCCTCAGAGGGGCGTTCGCCAAGGTTGCCCACTTGCCCCCATGCTTTTTGTCCTAGCGGTGGATGCGCTGGCTCGGTGCACGATCTCTGCATGCAAGGCTGGTATCTTGGCAGGCTACTCATCTCCTCAGACTTTACCAGCCTGGTGCCCTTGCTTCAGTATGCCGACGACACTCTGTTCTTCATTGAGGGGTCCTCTGTGAGGGCCCGACGGATTGCCATCCTGGTCGAGCTGCTTGGCGAGGTATCAGGCCTCCAGGTGAATCACGCAAAGTCATCCTTTATCCCTTTTGGCATGATAATCAGTGATGAAGACAGTTGTGCAGTAGAGCTCCAAACTCCGATCAACACCTTACCATTTAGATACCTGGGCCTCCCATTATCGGACTGCCACATTGGCTCTCGAGAGTGGACCCCAATTATTGAGCGCATGGAGCACAGGTTACAGGGATGGAGTTCGAGACTGCTATCCCGGGGAGGACGCCTTGTCCTCCTGCGTTTAACACTCTCCTCCTTGCCGCCTTATTTCATGTCCGTCTTACGGATGCCAGCTCAGGTGGAGCGCCGTATTGATTCATTGAGGAGCTTATTCTTCTGGCAGGGAAGTGGTCAAGCGACACGAGAGGTCCACCTAGTTTCCTGGGGTGACATATGCCGACCCACATGTGATAGGGGCTTAAGAGTCTGAGCTCTTCGCCCAACCAACCAGGCTCTCCTTGCGGGCTGGGTGGGTCGTATCATGGGACCTGGAGATGACTTGTGGTGCACAATTTTTTTCTCCTATTATTGTCGGGACCTCTCATGGTCCTCTCGCCCGACCATCATCAAGGGAGCCTCAACATTCTAGTGCAGCATCACAAGTTTGTTTACACTGATGCGACCCTTTTTTCAGGCTTCGTTTGGCTCCGGGACCTCTTTCGCTTTTTGGAGGCATGAGTGGACCTCGGGAGGTTCTCTTGCGGATGCTTTCCCCAAGCTAGCAGCATTGTCGGCAGACCTAGATGCATCCGTCTCGAAGGTGTGGACATGCGCTGAGGGGGCAACGACCGGCTCTTGAACCCCCCAGTTCAGATCCGGACTATCTGACTAGCGCATTATGGAGCTCCTAGCACTACATGATAGGATCTCGAGATGGAGGGTTGACGGGTGGCTATGGTCATCGGGTCGTTTTTCAGCCAAAAGCATATACATTAGCCTACTACCAGCTACGACGACTGCTAGCGACTTAAGATCGGATTGCTGCTACATTTGGAGATCACGGATCCCCCTTAAAGTCAAGATCTTTGCTTGGCTTCTAAGGCAGGGTAGGATTCTTACCAGGGAATACAGGGCGCAGTGGGCGCCTAACTCAGACGCATCGTGTGCTCTGTGCGGACTGGGAGAGGAGGACATCACCCACCTATTTTTCACTTGCCCCATTGCCATGGAGGTATGGAGGCGGATGCCGAGTATGGGGGTTGACTCGTCGACGACAGTGGCTTTTTGGGAGTCACTACGCGCATTACCTAGGGGAGGTGGGGACGGGTGGAGATAGCCATGGCTGGTATCCCTGGCGGTCACATGGGCCATCTGGCTACAGCGTAACCACCATTTTCGGGGGGAGAGATGCTACATCGAGAATATTGTACATCATATTTTCCTTTTGAGTAGAGAGTGGGGAGAGGGGTAAGCTTTGAGAGCACCCTCTTAGTGGCTCTCTCTTTTTTGTAGACCTTTTGGTCTTCTACTTACTCACTTGTACATTTTGGAACTCAAAGGTATTAATACATATCGGATGACTACCCACGACTTGTAGTCATCCTTACTTTTCTCAAAAAAAAACATTATTCTGATTTTGTTATAAAGTCTCAATTGCAGCAGCCAAACGATCCACCTTTGTTCAAGTCCCTCGAAGTCCCTACGAGTAGGAAAATCTCCCATGGCTTCATTCTCTCTCTGATACCACTTGATGCAGCGAAAGAAATAAATTTCCTGACCTGCCACAAAGATCTACTAACAAGGATGTTGATGTCGCCGGTTCAAGCGGATAAAGATCGACTAATTAAACTACAGGAATCCACCAGCACCTTGGAAATAATCCAAGGTCAAGAACGTGCACACACGAACTCAAAATTCAGAAAATTTCTGAACTGGAAATTTTATTAAAGAGATGATAAAAAAAACCCAACTCTCAGCAGTCAGGCAATATAAAGTTTAAGAACTAACTTAACAAACTAACTAACAATCTTATCAAAACTAGGACTCTTGCAACCTAACAGAAGATAAACTAAAAGAATAGATTCTCCAAATCTGAATCTAAGTCAAATCCAACTAAATCTCAGCCTTTGGATTTTGCTGCATGCCATCAGAATTCTGCACAATATTATCCTCCATCACATGATTAGAATCTACATCACATTATCAAGTCAAGACCTATTGCAAATTGTAACTTGAAGTCTAGATAAAGTATCCCTTGAAAATAAAACGAGATATTCAAGTATCTTTTAGGTATCAATGGGTTGTGGTTACTTAGTATGATTTTCTCATCAGATTACATCATAAAAAAACATGATTATATAACTTTAAAAGTATTTCTATTGAATACTTAACATTATTAAATTAATGGATATTGGCACAATCTGTGTAAGGGTTGCTAATTATTTTATCTATTTCCTTCATCTTTTTCATTACTATGCTTCTGATAGTTGAGAGGGTCCTTTTTTCTTTTTGAGAAGGCAAAGGATGATTACCTTGTGTAACCATCCAACTTTATTAATCTGTATTGATATTAGTTGCATGTACCGAGAAACAGAAGAACAAACTCAGGCATCATTTGTCTTGTGAAAGCGATTTCCTTTTCAACATAACAAGTGCCAGACCTAAAAATGCATCTGTTGCATTGGATCTTAATGGACCAGAGGTAAGTGAAAGGATGTGCTTGATGTTGTCTTGATACCTAAGTTCTAGTTTGCAGATGTTGCCCTCCAAATCGGAAATTCCTCCAGAAATCTACCGACAAATCTGCATTGATCCATGTCAACCTAGGTGTTTGCCACATCATCTTCGCCAACGTGCGTGTAAAGAATAGATGATTAATGTCTTCCTCTAAGTCATTACACATGATACAAGTAGTCCTAGCTTCATGGGCCCATCTATTTCTATGGCGGCAGGTTGGCAGCCTCCCTCATCTCAGTAACCATGCAAATATTTTGATTCGCATAGGAGTTCGAAGCTGCCAAATCAGATTACAGTCTTTACAAATATCATTGTTTTGCAGTCTGTTCGAAGCTTCGAGGGTCTTTTACACTTGGCATTTATTTATTCTGTGCAATGGTTAGATCATACCTTGTCCGTTGGAACGAGATCTTATATAATTTCGGTCCTAAACCAACTTGTGTTGGGTATGCTAGGATGTTTACTTTTCTTTTCATATAATTTCGGTCCTATACCAGATATTATGCCATTTTTGAAAAGTTGACTTACAAGACCTTTGAATCCTTTTGGCAGGAACAACAACAACAACAATGTTGTTTCTCTTCCCCTCCAAAAAGAAAACTATGTTGTTTCTCTTGGATTTCTTTTCAAATGTTGTGCCATTTTTGACAAATTGACTTACAAGACCTTTGAATCCTTTTGGCAGGAAAGGAAAACAATTATGACAATTTGGTATTTTTCTTGCTTTCTACCTTATTAATTATCCTAACTTGTGCAACAATCTAGCAGTTAATATGCTTGTTTTAGAAGCGGCTAAAGGGTATTGGGAGTTAACCATCCACTTGCATTAATATTTCAAGTTGACTATACAATAGGTGTCGGAGTTTGAAGCTGAGCTCCTGAGTTCACGAAAAAAAGTACACTCTCTGGACGAAAAGGAGCAGTGTTGTACAATATTATCTATATGACATCGTTCTCCCCCAAAGATGACGTGGGTGTGTTGAACACATGTCCCAGAGGATAGCCATTGGCAGGGCTGGCCTACGTCTCAAGAATGTCTCTTGCTGCATGAAATAGGATCGCGAGGGAGGTTTGGAGCCAAACACACATTGATTGGATTAATCACCTCAGGGCAGCCTCGCGGAGATCATCAATGCCAAGGTGGCGATGGTCTGCACGGGGCCTACCCCGCTTATCTGATGACCACATTTCTTCTCTGTCGTAGGTTATCACAGAGGCCGAGGTCACACAAGCATTGCGCGATCTCAATGGCGAGGGCTCACCAGGCCCTGATGGCTTCCGATATTTTTCTACAGGGAGTTTTGGCCCATACTCAAGGAGGATGTTATGACGGTCATTCAGGAGTTCACCAGGGGAAATCAGGGCTTTGAGTGCCTAAACCGTTTCCTACTTTTCATGCTGCCCAAGCGGACACCAGCAGAGGATATTGGCGACTTTCGACCAATTGCACTGTCTAATACCATATACCTCATTGTGGCGAGGACCCTGGCAAATCGGCTCAGGGATGTGCTTGACGATTTGGTCCACCCAGTTCAGTCAACCTTCATCAATGGCAGATCCATCACTGACGGATACACCATTGCTACAGAGATTCTCGTAGCTTGGAGGCGCACTGGGAGACGTGGATTCCTATGGAAGATCGATTTCTCCAAGGCTTATGACTCGATCTCCTGGCCATTCTTATGGTATTCCTTGCAGATGCGGGGCTTTCCGCTGACATGGATCTCTTGGATGAAGAGGTGCATCTCCACAACCTCTTTCTCAGTTCTGGTCAATGGGAGACAGACAGGAGGTTGGGTCCAACCACAGCGAGAAGTCAGACAGGGGTGTCCCCTGGCGCCTATGCTTTTCGTTTTGGCCGCTGATGCTCTAGCTCGATGCACATTCTCAGCCTGTACTACGGGTATCATCAGGGGTTTCTCACTAAAGAGCAACACAGACATCGTAGTTCCACTCATACAGTATGTGGATGACACACTATTCTTCATAGAGGGGCGGGCCCGTGAAGGCACGACGGACCGCGATTATGGTGGAACTCTTTGGAGTGGCCTCAGGACTACAGATAAGTCATGCCAAATCATCGTTCATCCCCTTCGGCATGACAACGGAGGAGGCAACCACATGTAGGCGACGAGTTGCACACTACCGGCAGCACCCTACCGATCACTTATCTGGGACTACCACTATCAGACAGGTACGTTGGGGCCCGCGGATGGACGCCAGTCATCGAGCGGTTGGAGCACAGACTACAGGGATGAAGTTCGAGGGTACTATCTAGAGGTGGATGCCTAGTCCTTTTGAGATCAGTTCTATCATCACTCCTGGTATATTACATGTTAGTCCTGCGGATGCCGACATTAGTGGAGCGCCGCATTGACATACTTTGGAGCAGGTTTTTTTTGGAGAGGCTGCGGGGCGGACATATTAGGAGCACATCTGGTTGCCTGGAGAGAGATCTGTAGGCCAGTATCAGACGGGGGCCTAGGGGTTCGGAACCTCCGGTGGACCAATCAAGCTCTTCTAGCTCGGTGGGTCGGTCATATAATGGGACCAGGAGACGACTTGTGGAGCACAATGTTCTTTGCGTGCTATGGCAGAGACCTCTCATGGGAGACACAGCTCCACCTCCCACGGGGTGCATCACACTTCTGGAGGAGGATCTCCATAGTCCTCCCGCAGCTACGATCTTTCTTCTCGGCTTCTTTGGGCTCAGGGACTAGTTTTGCATTCTGGACTCATGAGTGGATCCTAGGCGACACTCTGGCAGTATCCTTTCTGCGACTGATCGCACTTTCTGCTCGACCGACGGCTACAATTAGTGAATGCTGGTTGGCGACAGATGGATCAAGAGCCGGCTTATGGACCCCGCAATTCAGATCGGGCTTGTCAGATCAGCGCTTTGACGAGCTCCTCAGGCTACTAGACAAGATATCGAGATACCGCCTACCTCCAGACCGAGGAGTGGCGTTGGATATCAGGCCATTACTCAGCGAGTAGGGTATACAGTTAGTTACTACCAGGTGGCACGACCCCAGAGATCATCAGAGTCGATTGCCGACGCATGTGGCGTCTACGCATACCATTCAAAGTCAAGATCTTGAATTGGCTTTTCAGGCGCGACCGGTTATTGACGAGAGTATATAGGTTGAGATGGGCGCCAGAAGCAGATCCCACATGTGGACTGTGCGGGACGGCAGACAAGGACATTGCCCACCTTTTTTTCACTTGTCCCATTGCCATGGAGACATGGCAACTAGTGGGGCTTGAGGGCATCGACACATCGGGAGTGGACATGTTTTGGGCATCACTCCGGGGCCTTGGCACGCACAACACCCGAGCTGGCGACATTTGTGCAGGGGCCATGGCGACAACATGGGCAATTTGGTTGCAAAGGAACCACACAATTTTTGGAGACGACAGATGCTACATAGAGAACATTGTTCACCACATTTCCTTTTTATTAATGGAGTGGGGTTTCGCTTAGCCCACGGGGGGATTTGTGGTTTTTGGGTCCTTTTGGTTTTATCCTTTTGACATCTTTGGGGAAGTTGCATCTTTTAATGTAACCCACCCAATACACATGTACATTGTTCGTTCATTTTAATACAAACGGATGACTACCAATCTTTGTAGTCATCCTTTCCTCTTTCAAAAAAAGAATATTGGTGCTGTCTACCGCTGTAGAAGGGAGATAAATGCAATCTTTGTTGTTCTCTGGGCAATTTGGCTGCAGAGAAATGTTGTTATATTTCAGGATGGTCGCTGCTATGTGGAGAACGTCTTAATTCATGCTAGGACATTCACGAAGGATTGGATGAATAATTTATAATTTAGAGCCTATGTAACCATGTTTCATTACTTTTAGCAGCTATGTAATTAATCAAAATGCCTATGCAATAAGATGTCTGGACGATTAGCACCTTGGCTAATCATCCTTTTTCCCTTTAAAAAAAAAGGATCTGAAACTACACGAAAAAGATTCACCTGAACTGTGGTCAAAATCTTCACATCTTGACTCCTACCAAACTCCATGTGTAACTCTATAACTGAACTGCTGGTCTTGCATAATGCACAGGTGGTCTCAACACCTTTAGCCGTCTCAACACCTTTAGCCCATCTTGCCTAGTAGACCTTGGTAGGGATGCGAGTGTGCCTCGACAAACAAATATATATTCTCACTTTGAGGGGTGGTCAGGTTTACTAGATAAGCCTGCTGCGCAACATAAGTAGTGGTCCACCTCAGTTCTACTGGCAAAAGAAGAGTTGAGGACTTAAAATACATAAGATACACCTATAGTTGATGTGTTAATACATTGAATGGCTTCAGCATTATAATGTGTAAATTGCATAATTCTAGCACCCTTTAGTATAGCCAGGCTTATCTGGTGGTATCAATTATCTACAACTCTAGTTGGGTGGAACATACTACTTTATTAACTGTGGAATGCTATTTGTCGACAGTAAAAAATCGACCCGAGCCATAAGTCCCAATGCCATGCTAGGAAAGTGCTAGTTACCTTCCCTTTAAAAATTAGCGTATACGAAGTAGGGATCTGTACTGTAATTCACTTTGATAATATATGCTTACAAGCAAGCTTTGATGCAATGGTTAAGTTATATTCCTTGGTGGCCATGAGTTCAAACTATAAGAGCATTCTTCCTATTAGAGCAAGGGAAAGCTGCATACCTATAATTCCTCCTACAGGTAGTGCTTAGGATATAGGTTTCTCCCTAGCATGTGCTGACTAATGTGCAACAAATTGACAAGAACTTTTAACTCTTTTCTAAAAATAATCCATCTTGGTCGTCTACATAGACAAAGGTTCAACAATAACATGTTCCTCGTTTTGTTTTCTAATTTTATATAACCGAGGGATTTCATTAAGCCTTGCCATTTTCTGTTCTGATGGTAGTTTTACTGGTGTCTTGTACTTTCAGGTTTATCAACTGGAGGATCATTTTCGTCTGTCACTTTTGAAACTGAAGCTCCATTATCTTTACTGCTTTTTCAATCACAAGTTCTTAAAAGCATGCAGAGTGCCAAAGGACTTATTAGAGCAAAAGGCATCATATGGTTTGCTGAGGATAGGTATGCAACCACCACATATCCACTATTTGTTGTGTATTTTACTTGGTGTTTGTTCTTTCCCTCGTCCATTTGGTATTTGGTCTCTTTATCTCTTAGCACCATTCATTTTGTTTTTTTCCTTTCACTTATGCTTCCACTTTTTCTTTATTTTGCATTAAAGCCAGTCAAATTGTTATTTAAATCTTGAGAACAGTTCATTATCTCCTTAGCGGACTTCTTGGTTTTGTTCCAGAGGAAGTCGCTATGTTTTCCAATGGAGTGGACTTAAAAGAGTAGATGCTTTTAGTGGACAACCATGGGAAAGTTCTCCAAAAACATGTCTTGTACTTATTGGCATTGATAAAGTGGAATTAGATGGTATCATGTCTCAGCTCTCATCATCAGTTGACCTGCATGTTAAGGTTTCATTAGACTCTAGTTCCTCCAATGAGCACGCGAGGACCTTTGCTATGAAGGTTGCAGCTGATGGCAGATTTAAGGTACTTGATGCTGAAATGGATTATCATTTCCTTTTCTTTCTTTGTAAAAATATAAGTTCATTATTCAAATATTAGGATTCTTATTGTGAGCAAGTTCTCTGGGCAAGCATGCATTTTGTATAAGTTATGTTTGTTTGGAGAAAAATATTTTCAGGAAAACCTTTTCCTAGTTTTCTTGTGTTTGACAACGAAGAAAATCTTGGTCAATAATTTTTTTTGTTTCGATTGGCCAAGAAGTTGTATATAATTTGAGAAAACATAATTTTCCTTTCTTTAAAGGAAAGAAAGGATGACTACTGATCTTTGATAGTCATCCAGGTTTGTATTAAAACTTTATACCCATGAACTGTATAAGTGTGTATGTTAGGACAAACAAGCAAAAGTCGCTAATGGATGCGGATACCCACAAAAAGATGGTACCAAAAAATACAACATTATTAAGAAAGAGATGTGATGTTGTACAACGTCATCAACCCCAAAATAGTGCGATTACTGAGAAAAAGTGTGGTTATGATGTAGCCAGACGACCCGTGTGATCGCCAAAACCATCAATGGTTGTATCCATCCTTGAGTATCTTGCGTGCCCAATGCCTGTAAGGACCTCCAAAATGCATCTCACATTGAGTGGTCAATGCCTATGCTCTGCACTCATCTCTATACGTTCACAATGATAGAGCTTATAGAGCACTTAAAAAATTGGTTGGTAATGTCCTCGGTCGACCTGCACACTGTAAAAGATATGTCTATGCTGGGTCATCTCACCCTGTATACTTTGGTAGGATCCTACAGCGTCTCAAAAGCCAAGCAAAGATCTTAATGAGAGGGACGCATGATCTATTGATGCGTCAATACTCTACTCTAAATGTGCTCAAGTGTGTGCTCGCCAAGAGTAGACGAAGATGTTTCCGCTCTAAGAACTATATGGTGAGTCAGACCCATGCATTAATGCTAGACTCATCAAGTCGGTGTCATGAAGTAACTCAATGATTCGATGGTTCGAGAGGTTGAACCTGAAATTGAGGGGTCCAAGACCCAACCCTGTGGTCATTGGATAGTGCCCGTAACTCTTAAACTAAAGTTGTTGGCCTTGTTGAAAGTGCCATCGATCTAGTGAAAGCATTGGCCAAATTGCTTCTTGATAAACACTCATATCGCTTAGAATAAGAAAGAAAGCTCGGATCCATGAGGTTTACACATGAGAGTGGAATTCTCAAATATGTGATAGAAAAGGAATTAATAAGTGTACAAACTCCGCAGCAAGAGTTGCATCTCCAACCTTGCCAAATGGGATGAAGGATATCTATTTGTAAATCGAAGACCTTGCCAAACAACTACAAAGATGACAATTCACTATGCATCTATGACAGATCCCTCATCGAAAATAATGTCATTTGCACATTGAAGGAGGGGGTATCAATTGCTTGTGTCATGATGATGGAGAAGTCGTCCACAATGCTTGTTTGATAGGTTTAGAAGGTGCACCTAACAAGTGTGTCAATTGCCAACACGAAGAAAATGAGACTAAGGGGTAACCCTGATGGACGCTTTGATGCACTCAATAATTGAGGTCCACCTGTATGACTCGATATGATGGTAGGAAAGTGGAAGCCCCAAATATGTGCGAAAGAGAACAAATGTGTATGAAACATTGCTAACCTTAGAGAGCTACATCATCTCCAATCATGATAGATGGGACAAAGGATGATTTGTCATGGTTTATTTTAAGTCAAAGACCTCGCCAAACAACTCTGTCAAGATGACAATTCATTGTGCCTTAGTGAAAATAATGTCATCAGCTTACTGAAAGAGGGTTATCAACTTCATGTGTCCTGGTGATGGGAGAAGTCCTCCACAATGCTTGCTTGATAGGTTGATAAGGTGCATCTAGCAAGTGCATCAACTACCATAGCACGAATAAAATGGGGACTAAGGGGCAACTTTGTCAGAAGCCTCGATGTGGCCGGACCCACCATTGTTGGTTCCTATTGATCGGGATCGAAAACATGATATCCAAGTTGGTGTAGGTGATCGGCCATAATGAGGTAAATGACATTGAATAAGGCTCCATAGGCATGCATTTGGGCAGGATGAAGAGTAGGAATTAATTTGTGCTCAAAACCTAGTTGCCACTAACGAACTCATGAATAATCGCCATCACTTCCTCCTTCAACATCAAACAAAACTTTATGTAGAAGAAAATAGGGATACCATTCCTCCCCATTAAGGTCTTGCATGGCCGGAACCACTTCCTTCGTGGAAACCTGAGAAAAAAAACTGGTCCTAAGATAAACAAGGCAAGTCCAAGTTAGCCTATTGCCATATGTTCAGTGATTCTCTTGATGAATCCTGGGTGTAAGTTGCAATGGCGTCTCCAATCTATTTGTGGCTCGTGATTGCTTCTCCTTGCACTTTGAACCAGTCGTTTTGATTGGACTGTCTGCGACAACTTGCATACAAATGGAAAACACCATGATATAGTACGACTAGGCTTCTAGATCTTCACCTTTGTGCCTTGTACCTTGTGGGCTCTTTAGACCACATAGGTTCAATGTCAAAACCTTCACAAGGAAACTTTGATCGACCTCGAAGTCATGAAGAATACACCTTGGTGTGATCAAATTCATTCTATGGTTTGCCCTTGTCCAATATAATAGGATCTTCGATGCCTCGACAACAACAGGGACTTCCTCATCCATAGGATGAGAGAGTGTATTCACCCTATATCACCAACGTTGGAGTCCCTAGGAGGTTATTCAGTATGAGAACTTGATGTTCTTGGATTAGGATTAGTGTGTGTTAGAACAATGATATTCCCGTGCAGTTCAAATATGGGGAATTATGGGGTGTTTGGTTATAGTAGGTTTTTATTCTAATGGTGTTTGGTTGAAATGAGAGTAGGCAAAATATATTTAAATAATGAGTTATTTAAATGATTTTAATGATAATTATTATTTCATTTTATTGTTCTTAGATTTGTTTATATAATATAATATTGTATTAATATAATTCATGCATATAAAATTGAAATTAAATAATATGAAAACAATAACGAATAACTGCAAAATAATCTTGATGTTCTGAAAAATATATAATGACTAAATATTAATAATAATATAATAGTAATTGTAAAAAGAATATATACATGAAAAATTAAGAATAATTCATTAAAAACATAAAATATATGTTCCTTGTAGAAAAACAAGGAATAAAAAGGAAATTATTGCATTTGACCAAGAAATCCTAATTCTAGGGTGTTTGGTTGCAACAACTCCCATACCAGACGACTCCTAGGTGAGTTACAAGTTGATTCCCTTAGTCGAATAGGATGACTCTATTCTTTGGCCGTCAATGCTACAATATGGTGGTGGGGGTGGGAGGTTAGTGGGTGGATAGGTGGAAGGACACTAAGGGGAGCGGGACCCAGGCCACCAACATTGATGCTGTTAGTGTTTGGAGTCCGACATGCTTTCCGGAGGTGATGGCTGGTACTGAGTGGGGATTGGGGTGAATATTGTTGGGCTCAAAGTGAGTGAGTTCTATGTGTTTTGATTAGGGTCCATTGTGGTTGGGTTAGGACTCAATTTGATGAGTTTGGGCTGGGGCAGTGTTGGCTTCGGGTGGACTTGTGTGTCTGGGTTGGGTGGAAGGAGTTGAATCAAATTTGAGCGAGATTGGCTTCAAAGGTGTGTGTATGTGTTGGGGGCGGTGGGATGATTAAGCTTAGTGGGCTGATCGTGTTCTGGGGCTTGATGGAGTCTAGATGGAACCAAGTTCAAATTTGGGGTAGGGTTTCGATTGGAGCTAGATTTTGGTCGACTAGGTATTGGGACATCAAGGGGGTGACACTTAGTAATGCAGTCTTTGTCCATTTCTAGGCATCCGACAAACTTGGAAAGTGACAACCTATGCCTCCATCCATAAATTTGGTAAATGATAGATTGTTGTCTACACCTGTAAACACCATTCGACCATTAAGAGCAACTGCGTTTGCAGTGACAAATGCCCATATGGCTTTTTTCGGCCTATGGAGGCAGATGCGAATTAGGAAGTTGCTGTCAATGGCCCACAACAATTGTGGTGGATGGAGGAGACAGTGCTCCGGGGCATGGTGTGACAACAGTGATCGCTCGTGTCACATCCGTTGAGCCGACCACACAATTGCATAGGATGAGGATGTTATGTGCCACTATGGCCGACCAGGGGATTGTCACCATGATGGTCGATGATGTGTTATACCGAAGGCGGGTGTAGACTTGGGACGATAGGTTATACTACAAGGCATTCTTTCTCCCTTGGTAGATTGGTTGTTCTGTATTAGGTGATATGAATGTGAGACTATTTGACATTGGTTGTCTTCATAATGTAAGCATCACTTTTGGTGGAGCTTTTCGGTGATGCATTGGGTCTGCAGATAAACCATGCCAAATCATCTTTCATCCCCTTTGGCATGATGAAGAGTGATACAACATCATGTGTGGCAGAGCTGCGTATGCCGGTTGGTTCCTTAACGACACCTATTTGGGTCTATCGTTATCAGATCGTCACATCGGGGCACAGGGTTGGACTCCAATAGTGGAGCGCATGGAGCACAGGTTGCAGGGGTGGAGTTCCAAGTTGCTCTCTAGGGGTGGTCATTTTGTCCTTCTTAGATTAGTACTCTCAGCCCTCCCTACATACTACATGCCAATCCTATAGATGCCAGCACGGATGGAGCAGTGTATTGATTCACTAAGGAGCAGATTTTTCTAGCAGGGGTGTAGATCGCAGAGGAGAGTTCATCGGTGGCATGGAGGAGCATTTGTCGCCCCACATCTGATGGCGGGTTGGGAGTTCGCGCTCTCCGTTGGACCAATCGAGCCCTCCTTGCTTGGTCGGATAATGGGTACAAGAGAAGACTTATGGTGCTTAGGTTTCTTTACATGCTATGGTTGTGACCTACCCTGGGACTCACGACAAGTGCATGGCCGCGGGCATCGGTGTTTTGGCCGGCCATATCATCGGTCATCCCTTTGGTGCGTCCTATGTTTCATGCCTCCCTTGGATCAGGATCCAGTTTTTTGTTCTGGCGGCACGAGTGGACACCAGGATGCATATTAGCTGATGCCTTCCCCAGATTAGCAGCTCTCGCGATAGATTCGACAACATCAATTGCAGATTCTTGGACTAGGAGACCGGGGGCAGGAGCTTGGACACGCCAGTTTCAGTCGGCCTTATCAGATTAGTGCATATCAGAGCTTTTGGCACTACACGATAGGATCTCATAGTACCAGACGGATGAATCCATATCAGATGGGTGGTTATGGTCCTCCGATAGATTCTCCCTGCGAGGCGTATACCTACACCTTTTAACTTAGAGTACACTTCCCGCCAGTTCAAACTTTCGAAGCATATGGAGGATACATACACCCCTCAAGGTCAAGATTTTCGCTTGGCTTCTGAGGTGGCGTAGGGTCCTCACCAGAGTCTGTAGGGCGAGATGGGCGCCCAATACAGATATCTCATGTGCACTCTTGTGGATTGTTGGAGGAGGACCTTGACCACCTTTCTTTTGCGTGCCCCATTTCGGCAGAGGTATGGAGGCGAGCAGAGTGCACGATGATAGACCACTCAGGGACTGAGGTTTTTTGGTGTTCCCTTCGAGCCTTGGGGGCACAAGGTGGGAAGACATGGAGGCAACCCCTAGTTTTGGCTATGGCGATCATCTGGGCGCTACATCGCAACCTCACCATATTAGGTGGGGNATAGGATGTGCTGTGGTGGCCATGGTCGCACTAGTGTCAAGCCGACACTAAACGACCGTGGGAGTGGGAGCAGATACCATATCTCGCCGGTACAATGTTGACGTCGAACGATGAGGTGTCCTTAGATCGGGCGGTTGGTGTGCTTTATTTTTCGTCATGGGCCACCCCTTTGATGTTAATTTGATATCTTTAAATTTTAAGATGACTTGAAGAGGGTGGGATGGGATGGCGGTAAAGGAGGAAGATAGAGGAGGAGAAAGGGGAGAGGATGGCTTATGGTAAAGGGGAATACACCATGGTAGACGACAAGGGTGTCCCTATGTCGGCAAGGGGGATGCTTTATTTTTTGCCGGAGGCCACCCCTTTGATGTTAATTTGATATCTTGAAATTTTAAGCAACATTAAGGCTCACATCATCACCACTTGAAATTTAGTTACCAAACCAAACATAGGGAAACAAAATGTTTTTAGTGATCTTTTTTCATGTCTCAGAAAAACTATAGAACTACACAAAGTATTGGCTACTGATTATATTTTGTCAAATATGCAACTTAGACATCAACACATCGGAACGAAATGAGAATGATATTGCCTATTCACTTTGTATAGTTCAAGATGTTCTTCTCTATTCACTTTCTACATAATTTTTTGGATCTTTTTTGTTCCATTTACATCCATCCTCACATGAGTGTTTTCCAATTCTGAGTTTGCATTCTTCCATTAATGTTCTAGACTTCTGAATAAATTTGCAGGAACCATCCCTTCATAAGGAACCTCTTGTTATGTTTGGGCTACAAGGTTCTCCATTGCGTGGAGTCAAGGAGGTGAGTCTCTAGATCTCTTTAGAAGCTGTTTGTTTTATATTGAAAGAACTCTCATGATGGAGATTATTATTTTCCTTTTGTTATGTTAATTGCCCTAATATTTTTTCATCCAAATGATGTATAATGTATATAACAAATATCATTTTCCAGCATATGGTATGCAATGCATAAACCAGTTTAAATGATTATTTTAGTTGAATTGGTTGTCTGCATTGATCATTTCATGCGTAAATACTTTCAATCTCGAGATCCACACAATATGGAGTTGTCTTTGGTCTCATATTGCTTGTCTGTGGAAGTTGACAATTTATGTTTATTTAGATTATTTTTTTCTTGGAAGGGCATGTTTATTTAGATAATGCAAGTTGGTTTAAGCTCCAGTTAGCAAATCAACTGAAGCCTAAAACACAATATGATGTCCAATCTAGGCAATTTCAAATTCAAAAGAATGTCGAATGAATAAGATTATGTACATGAATTATGTGATGGATCTTATGTTTTTAAATGCCCTCAAAGTTATTAATAAGTGAAGATATGTTACCAACCAGCTCCTATATCAACTAGTTGGAATTTTGATTCCTCATATAGACGTCAACTGTTAGAGTTACCAGTGGGCTTTGCTTTGCCCCTATATTTTCTATCCCTTTTCTTGTAGTTGGCTTTTTGTTCAGGTTGATGAAGATATTCGTTCAAATGGCTCAATCCTGGTGGTTATTCAGAATTAGTATGTGATAGGATTCTATGCGCTGGAACTTTCAATAGAATATGAGGATATAAGCATTAGTATGTGATAAACTAGCCTATAACATTAAAATGAAGGTTATGATACGTGTTTCAGTGTCCATTGTGATCAAAGCCAAATAGGGTACCGAGAAGGTACCTTTAAGATATAATGCAAATCAGAGTTTTCATGTAAGAATGTGAAATCCAGAATGTGGATCACTGTTGTCAGTCTTCCAAAGCAAAAATTCATAGGGGTAATTCTTTTTGAAATAGCAAACATGCAAACCTGAAATTGAGTTCCAGGGTCATCTTTTATCCCAACATATTATTCGTCCCTCTTGTCCAATTTCTTTTGAGAAGAAAAAGGATGTCCCCCGGGAGAGCGGTTATCATCCATGTATATATAAACTATGAAAAGATCATGTACAAGTAAACGTTCTCAAAAAGAGAGCGGCAAAAAAGGCGAGAGAAACGAGGATAAGAAATCTCCTACCCAAAACCCCACTCCCGAAGGAGAAAAGAAATATGGTGTACAACGTTCTCAACCTGGCAACTCTCTCCACAAAAGATGATCCAGTTACGCTGGAGCCAGATGGCCCAGGAATCGGCCAAGAAAGTCGTAAGTAATGATCTCCATCCCTGCCTCCGGCTCGCCATAGCGGGTAGTGGCCGCCAGAAATCCTCTGCGTTTGAAGGGAAAGTGAGCAGTCGACCCATCTAACGCCAAATCTCTCGTGTCATTGGGCAGCGAAAAAACAAGTGCGTGTGTCCTCCACCGCATCTGTGCACATAACCTTGTGAACCTATCGTTTGTCTTCAATGCTCTCCATATTGCGCAAGACGATTTCCCATCACATGGTTCACCAACTTGATCTTCCATGGGAACATGTGCTTTTGTCTCGAAATTGAATATCCGGCATATCAAAAGCAATGAGCCAGGACAATCAACTCGGACCAGAGATCATCTCTTAGACTCACAATAAGGTTATCATAAACCGCTGCTTTGGAACAAAAGACAAGCAGTCCCATGGAGTGGTACGATGAATCATCAATGTCGGTTGATGTTGTCAAAACACTTCCCGATGCTGGATTCCGAAAACCAGTTAGCGGTTTCCCACTCTTGTTTGATCCATCTTAGGACCGAATGGCAGCCTGGACCCAAGTGGAAGTAGATGTGTCTGGAAACTCAAGATTATAAATGGATTTGGGTACTGATTCTCTTTCATGATCCTTTCTATGTGTAGAACTACTGTAAGCTTCTAAAACTTCAACTTGTCTTTCTTTCAAAATCTTCAAAAAAAGTGAGTGAAGCCAGTTTTTTGCTCCCTCTGTTGATAAATCCGGAGCCCTCCATTCATTCTGAATGAAACGCTCTTTCAGCAAGAAGTCCCATCACCCCTGGCGCCGAGCAGAAGAACCTTGTGTTAATATGTTGTTTTGTAATTGGTTTTGCTATTCAATTTATCTGCTCAATATTTTCGTTTAATGCCTTAGGCTCTTGGGTGATGAATTTTGTGGTCTGGATAATTGTGATGTTGCTCTTTTTCCTTCTTCCTAGGGAATTGCATTTATCTTTTGACAGGATGAACAAACAAAAACACATTTATCTACATTCTTTCACTTTTCTTTGAATTATTCTACCCTTTTACTTAAAAACCTCTAAAATGGTCATTTATAGCATTTTTTTTGAAAGAGGGTGAGGAGCCTGGTGGAAATTCTGCTGTTTACTAGACCTGTGAGCATGACTGGGATATGGCTGCAGCAGGTGAAACCTCTAGGTGGATCCAGTTTAATAGGTCTGCAGGCTCAACCAAATCGACTTACTAGTTCAATAACCAGAACCCGGTGTGCAAAGTCATCTGCCAGGCTCCTTGTTGCCTTTTTATAATGCACATTCATCTCTCTCCTCAAAATATAATATAATGGTCGTTCATTGAACATGTAGAGTAAATTTTTTCAAATTTTATTTTCTAACTAAATATGCCTAGAGGAAAGGGAATGTTTAACCTATCTTGTGCTCATGCTACGTCTATACATTATAACTATTCTATATATTAGATGTGTATATATATATATATATGTATATATATATACACATATATTATAACCATAAGTGTGAGATATTATCACTATTTATGATTTCACTAACTTGATTAAAATAGTTTTTAAGTGCATATTATTCATCATAGAGTGGATTTTGATCATGATCCTGTTGATCTAACTTTTTTGGTGTAAATTATTTAATTTAACCAAGAAAAGGTAGATCAACAGTCAACTGATCATCTCTCCAAAAAAAAAGAACAGTCAACAGATCATTAATGAAAGATGCAAATAATGGGCCCATCAATACTCTTAATAATTAACGGTTCTGAATAGTATGTATCAGAAAATAGGTATTATATTTTTAAAGGAAAATAGATATTATATTTATTTGTAAGTTACTTGTTTCATATATTTGTGTCTTACCTTACTTTCCATTGTAAAGAAGTAAAATATTATAAATAAAAGGGTGAAACTAAATCATTTTAAACTCTACAGAACGAGTGGCAATAGACATATGGGGCGAGTGGGTGGGTGGGAATTGCAGTGTGTACATGGGGAGGTCCTTCATTTGTTAACCCATATGGCAACTTGGAATTTAGACATTCATATATTTGTTGTCAAATCTTGTGTTATGTTTCTTGTTGAACTATATGCATGCTACATTCATTTGTGCATCCTACATGTATTTGATTGTATGCATGTTAAAATAACGTTAAGAAATTCAAAATTTAATGTTAGCAAACTTTTGGTTATCTTTTAGTATGTAACTGACCCTTTATTTTCTTATGTAGTCTCATCTCAATGGAGCTCTTATGCGTATCATAAATGGCAAAGGCAACATCTTTCTTACAGCAACAACTTCTGGTGAAGGTGCGTTAATGAACTCAAGAGTGGGTGTTCTCAATCTGATTCAAACTTGACCAGCTTTTATCTCCAGAATATAATCTGCAGATTCTTTTATGCGAGGGATCTGATGAAAATGAAGCATGGGATGAAATTCGTTCTGCCACAAATATGGTTATAGCTAAGTTATTCAAAAACTTTTGCCCATGCAGGTAAAATGACTCCCATTCATCTTTTCTCGATTTGTCTTGATTCTGGCTTGTCTTTCATTATTCACACTTGTTGAATCTTTTATGAACTTGTCTTAGTTCAATCCCTAGATTGAGGAGTAGGGATAACAACTCATGGATACTTGAGGATCCCAATCCCCAATAAATTTATTTAATTGGTCTTGACTACATAATGTATTAAGGGATGGATAACCCCAACTGATTTCAAGTGGATATGGATGGTTATGGTCTAATAGAATCTGATCCTGCGCAAACTTGTTGGATCTTTTTTGAACTTGTCTTAATTCAATCCCTAAATTGATAAGTAGGGATAACAACTCATGGATACTTAAGGATCTCAATCCCAATAAATTTATTTAACTGGTCTTGACTACATAATGTATTAAGGGATGGATAACCCCAACTGATTTCAAGTGGATATGGATGGTTATGGTCTAATAGAATCTGATCCTGCGCAAACTTGTTGGATCTTTTATGAACTTGTCTTAATTCAATCCCTAAATTGATAAGTAGGGATAACAACTCATGGATACTTGAGGGATCCCAATCCCAATAAATTGAAAACATAATGTATTAAGGGGGATGGATAACCTGAACTGATTTTGAGTGGATATGGATGGGTATGGTCTAATAGAATCTGACCCTGTGGATTTAAAATGTATACTTATTATACAATTAAGTCATTTATAAGTAGTGATACAAAAACTCGCTGGGAACTTGTCCAGGATGTTTTACTCAAACAGAAGCAAAGAATGCAATTAAGAAATTACTGGATCATGAATCAAGATGTAGAAAGTATTGATCCAGTTTTTTTTCTTTTGAGGGGGTAAAGGATGAAATCATTTGATGTTATGATTTCTTTAGGATCTTGTCATTATGGTTATTCTAATAATTGAATTTTTAGAGATGTTTAATTAGTTGATGCAGATCAATGTTATGCACAAGTAAATAACAGTATTATTCGCCCATATGGTTATTCATTGCCCAATACGATATGGCTATGCAAACATTTCATACTTAGTACATTTTGATGTGATATTTACGAGCAAGTGAAATTGTGGGTCAATTTCGGATATGATAGTACTCATATTCCATTCATTCACCCTTGGATAACTCTTTTGCTTGCTACTCAATGCATAATTTTATAAGATAGAGGATGCTGTTCTTAATATTTATCAGATGCAGGAAGCATCATTTTGTCTCCTGAAGATACATCTTATGAAAATTTCAGGTCGGATCTGACAGCCCATGTCCACTGATTGAGTTCATTTCATCAAATGCTTCACAAGTTTGACAAATACAGGTAGGCATAAACAACTTGTACAACTTTATTAATAATGTTCTATGTTCAAAACATAAGAAATTTTCTTTGAACTAATGTAATAATTGATTCTTTGATAAATTCACATTTAAAATTTTATCTTTTGTGAGGTATATTTCATGGTCAGCATAACATCGCTAAAACAAACGAGTATCTTAAAAGAAAATAGAAAGAATAGTTTGCTAATTGGTTTTTTAATTATCTTTATACTTTTACATTTCATTGCATTTTAATATTTTTCTTCTAGTACCTGAAATTTAAAATATGAGATAATGTGGAATGATCAAGGAAAAATCATGAGATTTTTACTAGTACACATGAGGAGACTAGCCTTCTGTCGAGAGGAAGAAGATTAATCCTTCTAAGAGTTGTATTATCAGTCATCCTTATGTACTATTTACCGGTGCTTCAGATGCCTACTTGTGTGATACAAAGCATAGATACATTGCATACACGTTTTCTATGGCAACATTCTAACGACAGAAGGTGAGGGGTTCACCTAGTCTCATGGGATGATGTGTGCAGACCCCTTTCCTTTGTTTGAAAGGTGTCATTCATATTAAAACTGGAAATAAAATGTACAAGTGTGTATGCGGAAGCTACAAGAGGGCTGCAACTACTCAAAACAAATAGAAAACACTATCCGCCCCACTCGCTAACTAAAAATAATGCGTGGTGTACAATATTCTCTACCTAACACAACCATATCGCCCATGTGATGGCCATGGCTACCGTCCATGACCGACACCATCCTGAACCTTCTTCGAGTTGCTCTATAATGCGTCCACTCTAGATGTGTCTACGTCACTGAGACCAAGGTGATGCAAAAAACAAGTGGGTGATGTATTCCTCTGTCTCCCTAGCTAGGGGCATGCAAAAAACAAGTGGGTGATGTATTCCTCTGCCGCCCAGCATATTGTGAATGTGGAGTTTGCATGCAACATCCATCGGAGTAAGATTTGGTGAGGACTTTATCACGCCGAAGTAGCCAAATGAAGATGACTTTGAAGGAGTGCACATGCGCCAGATATGTGTGGAGCCAACTCTGATGTTCTTTGGGACCGAGGATGAATAACACACTTCTTGTGAAGTGGTCATGTCATGTGATTGGTCCAACCTAAGACTTTTGGACTGATGTATATTTGCCAGATGGGATCTATCTTGGGGATCACAGTTGGTAATCCCATATGGTTGTGCATCTTTTGGAGCTGAGTATTAATAGTGTTACCGGGAATAAGACCTTTATTAACATCTCATTGGGCGTAGGGTCAGGTTTTCGATTTTTGGAGTATTCTTGGGGTCTTCTTTGATCCGATTTCGGTGTCCTTTATGAGATCTATACCATGGCGTTGGATTGACAATCCACTGTCTTACTATTGGTCTGCATCATCAACGAGGGGCATGTAGACTCCACAGTGTGTGGTAGCATTACCAAATCAAAGACCTGAAGTGTTAAAACTAGATAATAGATACAATCTATATAAATTTTTTGGAGACACACTTCAGGCCAATTTCCAGTTAGAGAGATGTATAGATTTCTGGGAACAAATGATGTTTTGGGAAGAAAATGACTTGCAGACTGATTGTGACCTTGTCTGGCAACTAAATTTCATTTCGGATCAACATTTGTTTGGTTGTTAAGGCAATTGACTACCTACTCGGATCTATAGTTTGAGATAGGCAACTGGATCTAACCCTCCATGTGTGATATTGATCATCTGCTTTTTTATTGTTGTGTTGTGCATGCAGGAGGATAGATGCCAATGTGTCGATATGTGTTCGTCGACATTCTTTCGGTGATCTTTCAGATTTGGTGGAACGGCAGCAGAATTTCCAGACCTATGTAGTGTCAAGGCTATGCCACTTGGTCCATTTGGGTTCAGCGCAGCGCATGTATTGTGTGGACGATATTATTTTTCTTATGTGATCTTTGTTTGGTTACTGATAGAGCATGATCCATGTAGCTAATTTCACTTAATGGGATAAAGCTTTGTTTTTGTTGATCTTTGCTTCAAGAGTGGGTCAGAATCTAACTTTGCCTTCAAGCTATACATAGTTATCTTTAAACATGTAAATTTTACACACACGAATAAAATTTGATGGTTCTATAATTTGGAAACCATAATCTCCTTTCCAAAAAAGAAAAAGGAGTAACATCAATTCAATATCTATAATAAAAATCATGAAATGAAAATAATCGATCAAATGAAGAATGTTTACTGGTGACTAGTAAGGTGAGACTTTTTAATTAAAGCAAAATTGCATACTTTACCTTTTTTTAATTATGAGTTCTTTTGTTTCTATTCTCTCTAGTTATATAAAGTCGAATAAGGTAAAAATGCTTACTAAATACTCCTTGTGTGTTATGTATCATGTGTTTCTAATGCTTGTTAAAAAAAGGCCCTTTTTAGTGGATTCCAGAGCAGTAGACCATATAATTAGGGATCATGGAACATATCAAAAAGTACCACCAAGTTCCAAGTATCGCTTAAAATTGTTTCGTTATAGTTAAATTGTAAGTCTCTATTTGAAGGAGTTGATAATACTAAGATTGAGATATGAAGCGACCATATTTTATATCCTTTGTGCACCCTAACATGTACAAAATTTAAAAGGCGTTTATCATATTATTTCTCAGTATTACTTAGTAATCTAAATTGTCTAATAAAAATATTATCATTTGTTAAATTGTCAGTAAATATGTATTACCCTGTTTAAGTAATTTAGCTAACAATTAAAATTACTTTATTTACTTATAAAAAATTACTAAGTAATATAATTAATTTATTAAAACACCCTTTATAAATATTATTAAGTTAAGAAATTATATTATTAAATTGAATCTTATAACTTAAATCATTAATTCAAACTTCATGTATTGAGAAATTAATAACCTTCAAATAAAATAATATTTATAATTAATAATAATATTATTTTAATTAATAATACTTATAATTAATAATTAATGATATTTTTTAATATGATAATAGTAATATAATATTGTATTATATAAATGTTATTTAATTAATATTTACTATAATTATTATTATATTATTATTACTTGTGTTGTTATTATTATATGATATGTTTTATTATATTATGGAAGATTTATAAAGGTAAATATGAAAATTAATTATAATTAAGATTATCACATAGGTGATAATTTGAAAAGACACTTTCTTCATGAGTAATTTGAATTGTCACTTCGTAGACAATTTGCATTGGTCAGACAATTCAAATTATTTATAAATCAAAATAAATAAATAGAATAATATGATGAGATTAGATAATTTTAAGTTTAAATTACTAATAATTTATAAAGATTATCGAGAGGAAAACATCTTCTTAGATTCTTATGGAGTTGAATGTAAGAGTGTTGAGATTGTCAACGACGACTTCTCCTAAGGTTTTGTTTGGGAACTAACTAATGGAGGGGCGATATGAGACGGTAGAGTATAGGATGAGGTGGTGGAGGGTGGTGAAGTGTGATGGATTATTATTCAACTCATGTTTGGATAAAATTTTATGGTGGTGGATGAGTTAAACTAAATCATGGCATGTTTAGATAATTTAAATAAAAGTTATTTATACCCTTTATTATATATTACTACTTATGACCCTTAATAAATATAATATTACTATATATTTATTTAATTTATTATAATATTTATATATTTATTATTATTTATATTTCTTTATATGTTTTTTTATCTTTAGTATTGTTTTCCTCTCAATGTATTTTGTTTCTTTCACAGTATTTTTATCTTTTTTTTTTCGAAATAAAAGATAAAAAAGATCGAAGATGATAGATAAATATAAAAAAGTAAAAAAAAATATTATCATTAAAAAAATAAAAAAAATATTGTTCAAATGACAATACTTTAAGATGCTAAAGTAAAAATGATCATAAAAATAATTGTTTATCTCAAATTCAATAAAAAATAAGTAATTTGAAAAAACATATTATGATGACATTCAATAGATTTAAAATATTATGACAAAAAATTAGTCCGAGAAAAAATAAATGTGAATGAATAAAGTTAAATAAATATAAATATTAAATAATTATAAAATAAGATAGAAAAAATTAAACCAATAAATGAACTCCAGTCAAATATTTTTTCTGTCATAAATTAAAATAATATAAGAAAGAATATCATTTTAAATAGATTATATTATAATTTTAGAAAATGATTTAAAGAGATAGTTTTGCTTAAAAAATTTCATGGAATAAAATATTTGAAGTTTGAACTGAAAACTCCATATAATTTATATAATTTTTTTATTCAAATATGTCATTTTATTCCCCTAATACCTCAATCCAAATAAGGTTGGAGGCTCTCGCTGGCGCTATCAAGGAACATCGACGAGGGACTATTGTTGGTGCCACGTGAAGAACAAGTCTGGAATATCAACCTCCTTAGAAACTGTGCAGTTGGATGACTAACAGATAATCTCATGAGAGATCCATGGACATGATTGATTTAGACTACAATCCTGGGCCGGCTAGAGGCACCAACACGGCTAGAGGCACCAACAAACGTTCGGCTATATTGTCTTTCATATTCCTTTTTTCTTCGTTGGTACTCATCACCAATAGTGATCAACAAATTTGAGCAATCACAGTCACCGCTCTTAACTCCAAAATGGTGCCATCATCTCTTGGGTCAAGTAGTTGGAGAGAACGTCAGTAGTTAAATTGCTGGAGTTTCTCCATTTATGTTGTTTAGAAATGGTCAAGGGTGATGGTCGCTCCGTTCACATTCCTTTGTGACCATCATCTCAGTTCAAATAGGACAGATACCACAGTGACTCCACCTGGAGAGAGGTGGTGGCTGGAATGAATGACCTTGCCGATGCTGAAGAAGACAACCGCTCAATGGAGACAAATAATGTAATGCCCCCCAAATCAACATTTTCCACGTGGTCAAGATGTGGACCTAAGAATGCTACTTTGACTGACTATGCTCTGACTCTTTGACTAGTCAATAAAAATTTCGAAATAAATATAGGGAAAGTAACAAGACTGAGATGACTAAAGGGTCCAATGGATAAAATGCGAGAGATAAACAAATAAGGAGTCTACATATCTCTCAACAACAAGGAGTATAACATCATGGCTGATAGTCATACAACTAAATAATCATAAAATAAAGAGACATAATGATCAAGAAGACTCAAAGACCCATCCATGTGCAGATAGTATCCACCATAAGCGTCAGCTGTCGCACACACCACCAGCATCAA
>LTAE01002669.1:16370-42299 GCA_001647135.1 Pontederia paniculata | reverse complement strand
TCTCTATATCTTTGGTCGATCGTTTGTGCTTCACTGCTGCTCACATGTTCTCCTCCTCTGATACTGGTCGATCGCTTATATCCTTAGGACGCTCACTTCACACATATGGTTCTTCATGATATCTATTACATGTGCAGTGGTCGTCCATACCTTCAGCTCAGGTCGACCGCTGTACTGAACTTGACTATGTCCTGTTACAGAAATCAGCTCAAACAAGTTCATTAATACAGACTGAGTTCACTTACAAATTTGTGATCATTCAAAACATTCTCGGGATCCTAGATTCAACACTAATGTCACGGCCCGTGACCAATTGGTCACGGTCATGACCGAAGGGGCAAGTGCATGCTCATGAATATCACGGCCCGTGACCAGTTGGTCAATGCCGTGACCGAAGAGCTAAAATCGTGTCTTCCTCTGTCACAGTCCATGACATGCTAGTCACGGTCGTGACAGATGCTTCCAAGGCAAAATTTCGCCTCCTTTCTTCTGTTGTTCTTTCCTGATTTCTTTCTTACAGCTAATTCATATGATGGGAATTTGTAACACTACGTTTCCTACAATTTTTGAGCTTAAAATCCACACCATATTCATCTTACATACATAACATAGTTCATCTATAATTAATCTATATCATATAGAGATCATGAAACATTCGTAGGGCATGAACATCTTAAATCTTCCATGAATCATAGAACTCAACGTTAAATGCATAACATCATCATACATATCATAGATTTTCTTATAATTTTGCCCTTATTGCATCATATCATACAAAAGCATAAACGGAGATCACAGAACATGAACTTCATCATATACGTCATGAACTCACGTCATTAACCTTTTCCAATTAAATCAGTTCATGTATGGCTAATCTATAATTCTAGGGCATAAATATTCATCATCCATCATGAGTTTGAAATAAAGGTTATAGGCTTAAAAATCATCACGTTAATTCATCCCTAATAATAAGAGAAACCTAGCATGCGATCATCTATCGAAAAACTCTGATCTAGAGGGATCCACCTGTTTACGTACCTGTTAGTCAATAAGCTTGTTGTCCCACTCGTCCTCAATATGTTCCTGTGTTTGTCTACCGCAATCCTTCTCCTGACATCTCTTTTCAGTTCTTGATTCGCTTTGACTTTCTTCTTGACTAGGGAAGATGGATCATTGTCAAAGGCATCAGGTAAGAGAAAATGAGAGAGAGGGCTAATTAGGGCCGGCTACAATATTTAATGGGGAGGGAATAAAAAGTGACCAGGTTTGTTGAACCCTATCTGTGATTTTGAATTCCATAATATTAGGGATTCTAAATCTAATTTTCAGTTACAATGATATTTTTGGAATTGAAAATTTGGGGAGTTACATAAACATTCTTCTACATCGGTTCAAAACAAAAAAAAAGATAGAACTATTAGAACTCAGTAAAAGACTAATTTGGCTCAAGTTAGACTTCTATCACGTATGAGTCAATTGCGTTCATCGTTTGCACGATCAAAAGCATGGGAGTCAATTCTTTCATAAATAATGAAGTTCAATATATAAAGGAAATGCAATAGGAAAAATGTATATAAAGATATAATAAAGAACATTTAGAATAATATTTTTTTACTTTACCTTTTTACTTTTTTATTACGTCTTTTGAGTTGTAACAATCTCGGTAACAATTCAAGTACAAGAATCTCAATTGCATTGTTGTGGAGAAAAGCCTAATTATTCTGTATTCAATAGGTTCATGTCCAATTCAATTTTTACTTAAGACCCATTATTCTTTGTTCAATTATAACGCTAAATTGTGAGTTTTTATCAATCATATAGGTCATTAGTTTGTTCCTCCGATGCCATAAAGGCTAGTTAAACCTGAAGAAAAATTGTTAAACAATAGTGACAATTGTTTCGAAAAAAACTCAATTGAACTAGTAGGAATTCTTTGAAGGTGTTATTAAAAGAACTCAATTAACAATTAAACCAGCAGGAACTCATTTGCATTATTCCTAAAAGAACCCCATTGAACCAATAGGGCTTGTTTGCAATTGCTCCTAAAGGAACCCGTAGACTATTGTCTCTAAAGAAATCCAATTCCCCCACGGCTAGGGGTCAATTCACCGAGCAACATTTATGTTTTAAATCACATTATCATAGAAATCTATGTTTTGTACTTCATGTAATAATCAAGACTTAACACAATAAAAACTTATTTAACAATCTATTTTTGACACCAAGAATAGGCCCGCGTTCTCACGGACATGGGCCATTTTTATGTTGGGACACGTTCGTGTTGACCACAAACACGACTCGACCCGCAGTCTGGGTTTGAGGCGACCTGACCCCCGTTCAATTCACTTTCAATTTACCTCCATCGACACGGTCAGTGTTCAAGTGTGACACGTCCCTAGTCATGCATGATGTTGATGTTACCGAGGAACACGACTATCATTAGATAACACATTCATTTTCATAGTGGCGAGCACGACCTGTGTCGGAGCCAACGTGGCCCATGTCGCGATCGTCGAATCAGTTAACTTCGATGTTGTTAAGGAATACAGCTCGCGTCAAGGGCGACACGATCCATTTTCGAGCTTCGTTGTACATTCGATCATCACGGTCATTCTTACTTGCAAACGCGGACCGTGTACGACCGAGCGCAATCCATTTTCTGTCGGACATGGTCGCGTTCAGACTCCATTGGGTGGTTGGTTGCTTTAGATCTCGTTCTCAGTTGAACATAATTTCATTAACAGTTAAACTATAATAAACTATGTCATATGCATATGATAATTCTTAGAGTTGATCCTTATAATTATATACATTAATTATTATTAATTAATCATTCTCGATTCTTGTGCTTTAATCACCTCCTCAAAGTAAGGCCTCTTTTTTTAATGCTTCAAATGAGAGAAACGGAGAGAGAGATTCCTATGATTTGACTTGGGATAGAATAATAAGGATGCCTCTCCCTTCTCTCTTAGGATGTGTTTGGGAGGAGGGTGAATGTGAAAGAAAACTATATTGCTTTTACTGAAAGACCTTTTTAGTGCAGGAGCATCAGACTACTTTCAACAAAGCAACTAAAATTAGCTTTTATTCATAGCAATGGTGAACAAAAGCAATATAAAAAATTGCCACCAAACATCACAGCAGAAAAAGCGAATTGTGCTTTAGAAAAAGCGAGTTGTGCTTTAAAAAAAGCACAATTTCCACGACACTTCCAAACACAGCTTTAGTCCTCTATTTAAAGAGATTATCTCAAGGTTTACCTTAAGTCCAACTCCAATTTATTCTCTATCTTTACTTGATTATGGATTAGTTTAAACCATTATTTTACTTTATCCCAAATTATTAAATAATACTCTTAATCTCAGTTGGACACGATTCAGATGGATAAAATATGACATGTGTTCCTACTCAATATGGCATGTGTTGACTCTAGTTTTTATCTTTTTTTTGTAATGTGGTTCGTGTCCTATTCGAACATAGTCTGTTTTCACCAACATAGATGGTACCTCGATTTTGTTTCGTCTCTAATCGCAAGATGGTCCATGTCCGATCTGTGTTGGACCATTCTTTATTTTCTTTCTTTTTTGTTATTATTTTAATTTTGTGAATTTGGTTGGTGTTACACAAGCCATCTTAGATCATGATGTTCTAACTCATTAGTTCTTAATAATATTCCGTTTAAATGAGACGATCAAAATAGATTTTATATTTAATTTATATGATGATTTCTCGAAAATGTTATTTTTTTTATGAAATCGGCAAACTTATTAATATATTAGAATTAAAATATTTTTTCAAATATGTGAATTAAAAATTTGCCAGTAGGTTCGGCCCACAAGACAAAATGATGGGTTTTGTAGTACGACTCGTACAGGTAAACAGAGAGCAGTTCGCCGGCGCCTCTTCTTCATTCCTCGTCGATCTCCCACCCTTTTGCCGACATGCCCCCGTTCCCGGTACGCGGCATCTCCGCCTCCCTCTCCCTGCGCCTCCTCCGCCGCTCCCTCTTCTCCGACGCTCCCCTCTCCCGCCCGCCTTCCCATATACCCCGTGCCGCCGCCTTCTCCCCCTCCGCCGGATGCTGGCGCCACGCCCCCATCTCCACCTCCACCTCCACCTCTGCCCGGGAGCGTAGTTCCCGGAACACGATGGTCTATCTCCTCGGAGTCGTGGCAGCCATGGTCGGCGCCTCCTACGCGGCCGTCCCCCTCTACCGCCGGTTCTGCCAGGCCACCGGCTACGGTGGCACCGTACAGCGCCGCGAGGTAATATGATCGATGCTTTTTCCCCGCCATTAGATTCGGTTCGATGTGTCAGCTAGCCAGATTGTGGCTCAAAATTTCTGCTTTCTTGTGTTGCTTGAAGTATTTAGTTGTGCAGTGAGCCAAAGATTGCTCATTTTCCTTACGTTGACTTGTTATTCTATTTGCGGAAGTAATGAGTCTTCATGGCTTGTGACAAGGAGTGAGTCTATGCAGAGTGTAGAAGAGAAGATTGCACGACATGCCCGGGACGGTACTACGACATCGAGGTGATTACGTTTCTTCCCTATGTTGATATATTTCCATTCTTTTTGGGGCAAAAAGGACCTGTCTTTTTATGCAGTCTACTGCTGATATAAGGTCTACTTATCTATCGTTCTAGGAATGTCTTTATATAACCATGAATAATGATCCTTGCTCTAAGAACTTAGTACTTCTCAAAATGTCATAACGTATGTAACTTTGAGCTTTGCAATATTTCAATTATACCAAGTTTCTGACGCAGCGGGGTTGCGGAAGATGGTTGTAGACGGGCGATGATGGTGATTAGGCGAGGCGAACGACGAACAAACAATCCCGGAATCCACCGAGAACCTTGGAATCCACCAAAGATGTCGATCTGCAAGTCGTCTGCTTCAATTTGATAAGAAAAATAATTGCTTTAGAATCCAACAGAGTCACTCTGGAATCCATCAGAGTTCTTCGGAATCCACTGAAGACATCGTTAATCCACACGATAAAAGAACACGAAGTTCAATTGGAGAAAATATTCATAGTCTCATTTTATTCATATCAAAAGAGCTATTATATAGAGCTTTACAGATAGATTTTGACCATAACAGAAAGATCTAAAAAACTAACAAATCCTCCTAAGATAACAAAAAGAAAAACAAGATAATAACAATCCTAACTAATAAAATATTTTAAACTAATAATATCTGGTGCTACATCAGACTCTCCTTCTTCAAAGAAATTCGTCCTCGAATTTGGATTGATGCGCGGCTAAGAACTTGACGAATGCAACGTAGACGGGTTGAACATCTTCTTTTTTTTTATTTTTTTATGACAAAAGATCAAAGATAACTGCAGGTCTGATCAACCTGCTCTGATACCACTTGACGCAGCGGGGTTGCGAAAGATGGGCATAGGCGAGCGATGATGGTGATGAGGCGAGGCGAACGACGAACAAACAATCCCGGAAACCACCAAGAACCTTGGAATTCACCAATGATGTCGATCTGCACGTCGTCTGCTTCAATTGGATAAGAAAAATAATTACTCTGGAATCCACCAGAGTTCTTCAGAATCCACCGAAGGCATCGTGAATCCATACGATAAAAGAACACGAAGTTCAATTGGAGAAAATATTCATAGTCTGATTTTATTCATATCAAAAGAGCTCTTATATAGAGCTTTATAGATAGATTTTGACCCTAACAGAAAGATCTAAAAAACTAACAAATCCTCCTAAGATAACAAAAAGAAAAACAAGATAATAACAATCCTAACTAATAAAATATTTTAAACTAATAATATCTGGTGCTACATCAGATACCCTTAAAAAGGATACTGCGCAACAGTCAAGGTTTCAGTGAAGAACCTCTTTATGTACAAAATCTGTCATGAGAGTTTGATGCGTTAAGCCATTCAATTGATTTTGACCTAGAATTATGCAAATAGATTATAGTCCTTTCTTTGTGTGCGGGATGAGATAAATGGTATATAAAAAGAGTTGAGATCAGCGGTTGATGTCAACCGATTAGCATGTTAAACTCCTGAAGAGAGGAGTTCACATAATCAAATCTTGGATGCGTAACTGTTGTGAGAAACTTGCCTATAATGTTTTCTGCCACAAATATGATTAGTCAGTCTAATGGGCTTCTGGAACCAAGGTTTAACACCGAAAAAAAATGAGAGAGAAGAAAGAAACAGAAATTTGAACTTCAATTTGACCATATCATATGCACTGGGTTAAGACATGATGTGTGGGTGGTGTGGGAATTCTGAGGTCTAGCCTCATTTGTTTCTTGGATGTTCGGTAGCAAGGGATGTTGGAATGCTTCAGAGTGGATTGGATTGACACAAGGCATCAGAACTTTTGGAGGAGCTTCATGGCTGGAGTCACAGTTGCTCAGTTTCATTTATCTGTGAAGATGGCGGTAGGCCACAATACTAGCTGTTAGTTGGGCAACTTGTTTGCGAAGGAACATTGTTGCTTTCTGTAGATCTAGGTGTTACTCAGAAACTACCTTTTTTTAAAGTGGAAAGGATGCTACATATCTTGAGTAATTATCAATTTGTATTGAAAACTAATTGTGTAGAATTTACAAGTGTGAAGGGAAACCTGAAAAACAAAGGAGTGTTGGTGTGAGTGCCAAAAAAAAAACATTGAGTGTTACACAGAATGTTTACACCTTTTCTCTTTAATCAGGGAATGGGAGGACGCACTATAATGTGGTGAGAGAGTTTGGAGTATAATATTTTTTATTTTGGCTGCAAATATACAGTTTTTGCCCCTTGTCGGCATCATATTCTCTGTATTATTGGGATGACTAGGTAAGTTGCTACTCATCTGTTTCTCTCCAAAAGAAAAATACTTGGCCATGTTAGAAGACTTCCATAAATCAAGGCCTATGTTGTTAATTCAATTCTGTTTTCTTAACGTAAGACTGCTATTTGATGTAGATTTCAATTTTTTAACACATCATGTGGGATTAATAACCAATCATTTATTTATTACCTGAATCATAGTTTTAACAAAAGAGAAAAGTTACAACACATTGCTAAAGCTCATTTCTCCTTTCTTAGTTGCTAAGTCTTTGTCACATAAGAGGTTCTTGTTCTCTCGGTTGTTCCTTGTGTGATGGAATCTTTGATCACATAAGTCATTTGGCTTGTCTCCAAATCTTCTTCTGTGGTCTAGCATCATTAGGAATTTATCTTGAGATAGAAAAGGATGAATACCAACTTGTGTAGTCATCCTGATGTATGAAAGGGAAAGGAAATGTGCTGAGAGAGACATTATCACCTGCATAGCCAAAATATACCTTGAAAGCATAATTAAGTGCTTGGTGTCCTATCATATGCATTTATAGTATTTATTTGTATACATATGTTACAATATCATAGAATTTGTACAATATATAAATTCTGCTTCGCATTGACAAACTACGTGAAGGGTGTTGTCTTTGGATCCGATTTTCCATTTTTATCTATTCACCTAAGTTTGGTTTGATCGTTTAATCAATTTATTCCCCTTAAATAACAATTTATTCTCATAGATTGAACTTACATTTTCACTGAAGCGTCCATTAATTCCATTCGCCATTAGGATACTGCGTCCCTGCACACTGCAATCAAGGTTTCAGTGAAGAACCTCTTTTATGTACAAAATTTGTCATCAGAGTTTAATGCATTAAGCCATTCAATTGATTTTGACCTAGAATTATGCAAATAGGTTATAGTCCTTTCTTTGTGGGCGGGATGAGATAAATGATGTAAAGAAAGAGCTGAGATCAGTGGTTGATGTCAGCTGATTAGCAGGTTAAACTTCTGAAGAGAGGGATTCGCATAATCAAATCTTGGATGCACCACTGTTGTGAGAGATTTACCTATAGTGTTTTCTGCCACAAAATTGATTAGTCAGTCTAGTGGGCTTCTGGAACCAAGGTTTAACACTGAAAAAAAACTGAGGGAGAAGAAAGAAACAGAAATTTGAACTTCAATTTGACCATATCATAAGCACTGGGCGAAGACATGACTGGAGCTTTTGGATTGACACAAGGCACCAGAGCTTTTGGAGGAGCTTCATGGCTGGAGTCACAGTTGCTCAGTTTCATTTATCAGTAATGGCGGTAGGCCACAATACTAGCTGTCAGTTGGGCAACTTGGTTGCGAAGGAACATTGTTGCTTTCTGTAGATCTAGGTGTTACGCAGAAATACCTTTCTTTAAAGTGTAAAGGATGACTACATAACTTGAGTAATTATCCATTTGTATTGAAAACAAATTGTGTAGAATGCACAAGTGTGAAGGGAAACCTAAATAAACAAAGGAGTGTTGGTGCGAGTGCTGAAAAATCATGGAGTGGTACACAGAATATTTTACATCTTTTCTCTTTCATCAGGGAATGGGAGGACACAATATAATCTGGTGAGAGATTTTGGAGTATAGTAGTTCTGATTTTGGCTGCAAATGTACAGTTTTTGTCCCTTTTATACATCATATTCTCTATATTACAGTGGGATGACAATAAATTGTTACTCATCTGTTTCTCTCCAAAAGAAAAAAAAAACTTGGCCATGTCAGAAGACTTCCATAAAACAAGGCCTACGTTGTTAATTCTTTTTTCTTAATATAAGATTGTTATTTGATGTAGACTTCAGTTTTTTAATACATCATGTGGGATTAATAACCAATCATTTATTTATTACCTGAATCATAGCCTTAACAAAAGAGAAAAGTTACAACACATTGCTAAAGCTCGTTTCTCACTTTGTCCTTTCTTTGTTGCTAAATCTTTGTCACATAAGCGATTCTTGTTCTCTCGACTGTTCCTTGTGTGATGGAGTCTTTGATCACGTAATTCATTTGGCTCGTCTCCAAATCTTCTTCTGTGGTCTAGCATCATTTTTTTTTGAAATTGTGGTCTAGCATCATTAGGAATTTTATCTGGAGATATAAAAGGATGAATACCAACTTGTGTAGTCATCCTGGTATATGAAAGGGAAAGGAAATGTGCATGAGAGAAACATTATCACCTGCATTAGCCAAAATATACTGCGAAAGCATAAAGAAACTTTATTTCCATGTGCTTGTTGTCCTATCATATGCATTTATTTGTATGCATATGTTGCAATATCATAGAATTTGTACAATATATAAATTCTGCTTCACATTGACAAACTGTGTGAAGGGTGTTGTCTTGGATCTGATTTTCCATTTTTATCTATTCACCTAAGATTGGTTTGATTTTTTTATCATTTTATTCCCCTTAAATAACAATTTATTCTCCTAGATTGAACTTACATTTTCACTGAAGTGTCCATTAATTCCATTCGGTATTAGGAGTTGTGATAGTGAATGTGCTATTTCTCCATTGACAATATTTTAAATGCATTTAGTGAATTACTTGTTATAGTTTTCATGAATGTGTTATTTTGTCTGCAGAGAGGTGGTTGTTCAATTCAATGCTGATGTTGCTGATGGGATGCCATGGAAATTTACTCCCACGCAAAGAGAGGTTCTTGTTTTTCTTTACCGATAATGTGAGAGTTGCCTACCCCATCCAATTTTCTATTGTCTTTTATGTTTATAGGTAAGGGTTAAACCAGGTGAAAGTGCCCTTGCATTTTACACTGCTGAAAATCGTAGTTCAGCTCCAATAGTTGGTGTCTCGACATACAATGTTACCCCGATGAAGGTATGGAATCCTGAACATTTTGTGCATGGTTTGGAAAATTTTCTTCTGTTGTTTTCATTTGTGATTTGAGTTCTTGGAAGAACTTGGATCAATCAGTTTTCTTATCATTTTGGCATCTGCATGCTTTGCTAGATCTGAACACTTCTCAAATCAGTGTTCTTCATCTGCAATTTCAATTGCTAGAGCTACTTGGAAGTTTACTCAATTTAGAACTTTCTGATGTACCTGCCCTTCCCTTGAAGATGTCCTTCATTTTCAAAGAAGAAACCAGAATACCTCATTTAAAATTCAATTAATCTCATGTTTTATCTATGCAGTGAGTAATACTTGATTTTTATCATATATAGTACAATTCCGGTAAGATTTCCAAAGGAGTTGCAAATGGATCCGCAGGTTCCCCAATCATTGACGGTTCTAGAACCGCTAAACCTACATTACATGCAATAGTACCCAGAATTACTGTTTTGTGGGTGTTTCAAATTTATGTTCTTGTAACATTTAAATTTGGAATTTGGATAAACGGAAGTTGTACCTCCCACTCTACATTGTGTGCACACCATCTGATGCCATACTATGATGATAAAATATGTTAATTAACGTTGCGTAACTTTGGTATTAATCTGATGGTAAGTAGTTCATAAGGAGAGAGATCATGGTTGAGTTAATGATGGGTTTAGTTCTGATCACTGGGTTAATCCAACAACTGTATAGCATGGATACGCGTATGGGGTATGTCAATTTTTAGAAAACTAGGATACAGGTACGACAATATATTAAGTATATAATAATATAATAAAATTCCCTAAGATAAAATCATATTTAAAGAAATCTGAATCCGAATTCGAAAATTGGATTTCCAGAGAGGTGGTTTCTCCAGTGATGTTACTGTTTATCAATAGAGGAAGAAGACTTCTGCGCTGTTCGCTGTTTGCTGTGCTGTGGGCAATTTGGACATGAAGGAATCCTGTGGAGAATATAGTGTCACAAACCAGAACATTATCCAAGGACTGGATGACTATGTTGTAACTCTGTTCCTATTTTCGCTCCTTTAGAATTTATCCCATTATACTTTTCCCTATATTCAGGATCCCCAGAAATAAAAAATCTGGATGATTAGCAAACTGGCTAATCATCCATTTTTCCTCTTCAAAAAAATATCATATATATATCTGATATAATTAAAAACATGCATCCTCTCAAAAAAGTTAAAAGCCTACATAAAAGATTTACAATGAGAAGATAAAGGATAAGAATTTTAAAAAAAATAAGTAACTAGTAAAAAAGAAAAGTACTTCTTAAAAATTAAGTCAACAAATAATATTTCACCTTATTAAAATAATGTAAATGGTTAATAACTGTCAACTTTTTTAAATGTTCTCTTTTTTTCTATCAACTAGCTGATGTTTAGGTTCTCACAGCAAGTCACGAGCTACCCATTTAGGTTTCCACAGCTAGTAAAAAATCTGTGTGCATTCATAAACAAATCTAAGAGGTGAATAATCTACCTTGGGTTTCCATTATCCGACATATACATAGGGTCTCGCGGGTGGACACCCGTCATTGAGTGCATGGAGCACCATTTACTGGGTTGGAGTTCGAGGTTACTATCGAGAGGTGGCAGGTTGGTGCTGCTCAAATCTGTGCTCTCGTCGCTCCCTATATACTACATTTCTGTGCTACGGATGCCGGCGCAGCTGGAACGCCGAATTGACACCCTCAGGAGCAGATTTTTTTGGCGTGGCAATGGAGCAGACAGGTCAGTGACACACTTGGTGGCATGGAGAAAGATCTGTCGGCCGGTGTCTGAGGGGGGCCTCTGGCTCTGGAACCTTCGGTGGACCAACCGGGCTCTCCTTGCCCGGTGGGTAGGTCGGATTATGGGACCAACATTGTGATGTAGCACCATATATTATTAGTGTAAAATATTTTATTAGTTAGGATTGTTATTATCTTATTTTCCTTTTTGTTATCTTAGGAGGATTTGTTAGTTATTTTAGATCTTTCTATTAGGGTCAAAGTCTATCTGTAAAGCTCTATATAAGAGTTCTTTTGATATGAATAAAATCATACTATGAATATTCTCTCCAATTGAACTTCATGTTCTTTTATCGTGTGGATTCACGAGGCCTTCGGTGGATTCACGATGCCTTCGGTGGATTCCGAAGAACTCTAGTGGATTCCAGAGTGACTATGGTGGATTCCAGAGCAATTATTTTTCTATCAAATTGAAGCAGACGACTTGCAAATCGACATCTTTGGTGGATTCCAAGGTTCTCGGTGGATTCCGGGATTGTTTGTTCGTCGTTCGCCTCGTCTCATCACCATCATCGCCTGCCTACGCCCATCTTCTGCAATCCGTTGCGTCAAGTGGTATCAGAGCAAGTTGATCAGACCTGTAGTTATCTTTAATTTTTTGTCATGAAGAAAAAAAAAGAAAAAAGATGTTCAACCCTTCTATATCACATTCGTCAAGTTGTTAGCCGCACATCAATCCAAATTCGAGGACGAATTTCTTTGAAGGAGAGTCTGATGTAGCACCAGATATTATTAGTGTAAAATATTTTAATAGTTAGAATTGTTATTATCTTATTTTCCTTTTTGTTATTTTAGGAGGATTTGTTAGTTATTTTAGATCTTTCTATTAGGGTCAAAGTCTATCTGTAAAGCTCTATATAAGAGTTCTTTTGATATGAATAAAATCATACTATGAATATTCTCTCCAATTGAACTTCATGTTCTTTTATCGTGTGGATTCACGAGGCCTTCGGTGGATTCACGATGCCTTCGGTGGATTCCGAAGAACTCTAGTGGATTCCAGAGTGACTATGGTGGATTCCAGAGCAATTATTTTTCTATCAAATTGAAGCAGACGACTTGCAAATCGACATCTTTGGTGGATTCCAAGGTTCTCGGTGGATTCCGGGATTGTTTGTTCGTCGTTCGCCTCGTCTCATCACCATCATCGCCTGCCTACGCCCATCTTCTGCAATCCGTTGCGTCAAGTGGTATCAGAGCAAGTTGATCAGACCTGTAGTTATCTTTAATTTTTTGTCATGAAGAAAAAAAAAGAAAAAAGATGTTCAACCCTTCTATATCACATTCGTCAAGTTGTTAGCCGCACATCAATCCAAATTCGAGGACGAATTTCTTTGAAGGAGAGTCTGATGTAGCACCAGATATTATTAGTGTAAAATATTTTAATAGTTAGAATTGTTATTATCTTATTTTCCTTTTTGTTATTTTAGGAGGATTTGTTAGTTATTTTAGATCTTTCTGTTAGGGTCAAAGTCTATCCGTAAAGCTCTATATAAAAGTTCTTTTGATATGAATAAAATCAGACTATGAATATTTTCTCCAATTGAATTTCGTGTTCTTTTATCGTGTGGATTCACGATGCCTTCGGTGGATTCCGAAGAACTCTGGTGGATTCTAGAGTGACTCTGGTGGATTCCAGAGCAATTATTATTTTTATCCAATTGAAACAGACGCCTTGCATATCGACATCTTTGGTGGATTCCAAGGTTCTCGGTGGATTCCGAGATTGTTTGTTCGTCGTTCGCCTCGCCTCATCACCATCATCGCCCCGCCTACGCCCATCTTCCGCAACCCGCTGCGTCACATTGGACCTCTGGAGCACAGTTTTTTCGGCATGTTATGGTCGTGATCTATCATGGGAGACACGACCCCGCCTCCTGCATGGTGCATCAGCCTTTTGGCGAGGGGTGTCTACTATCTTCTCGCAAATGAGACCTTTCTTCCACGCATCTTTGGGGTCCGGGACGAGTTTTGCATTCTAGAGCCATGAGTGGACACCTGGAGAGACACTGGCTATATCTTTCCTTCGACTGGCGGCGATCTCAGCTCACCCGGGGGCGACAGTAAGCGAATGCTGGTCAGAATCAGATGGCAGGAGGAGGGGTATGGGCACCACAGTTTAGAGGGGGCTGTCAGATCAGCGTGTTGAGGAGTTTCTTTGTCTTCTTGAGAGGTTATCAAGATGTACAACGAGAATAATATTATGGGTTTTATGCCCTATGGGCATTAATCTTTAGTTATGGGCCTTTGTCATGAGCCTTTTAGTTAGGTCTTTTAATTAGTTTAGTCTCATTTGGATTGGTTTTCCTTTACCAAGACTTTCCTTATATTAGGTTACCTTTTATTAGTTTTCCTTTTATTAAGGTTTCCATATTTTTTGATATATGGGGTGTTTAGAACCTAACTAAAAGGCCCATAACTAAATCTTTTGTTTTCTGCGCTCATAATAAATAATTGGCGGTTGCTCTGCATCAATTCTCCCCGGCAGAGAAGAACTCGACTCCGACGAGTGGTCCCGACGATAAGCATCAAATAAGTCAGCATCAATGTGGCGAAACTCCTCCTCAGTGATCCAAGTAGCATCATGGACTGGACGATCAAACCAACGAACCAAAAAACGTTGAAGAGGTCCACGCGAAGTAAAAATAGTCTGGTCCTCCAGAACATCAGCAATACGCTCCGCCGGTGAAGGAGTGGCAGACGGCGCAATAGGTGTTTGACGATGACTCGTGATAGACCCAATAGGCGGGGCAGGAGGCTCAAATGTTCCTCGATAAGGATACAAATCTTCAACATTGAATACCGAGCTAATGCCCATGTCAGATGGCAAATCAAGTACATAAGCATTGGGTCCTTGACGACTAAGAATTTTAAATGGACCAATCGCTCTAGCATGCAGCTTTTTAAAAGAGTTGCGAGGATACCGCTCAGGACGCACACGAGCCATCACATAATCACCAACCTGAAAATCCACAGATCTGCGATGTACATCTGCAGCAAGCTTATAATTTGAATTACTTATAGTTAATTTCCGTTGAATTTCAGCATGAACATTAGCAATATGTTGAGCAAATGAAATAGCGATTTCAGAAGGACGACTATTAGATGGTAGAGGAATAAGGTCAACAGGCATCCGGGGTTGGCAACCAGTAACAATCTCAAAAGGGCTAAGACCAGTTGAACGATTAAGAGAACTATTATAAGCAAACTCGGCGGGTAGGGAGAAAAATATCCCAATTAGCTTGACGATCACCAACAAGACATCTAAGCAGATTTCCTAAACTCCGATTAACTACCTCAGTTTGACCGTCGGTTTGGGGATGAAACGCAGAAGAAAATTTGAGATGTGTACCAAAAAGCTTCCATAAGGTTTTCCAAAAATAACTCATGAACTTAACATCACGATCAGAGACGATAGACGAAGGGAGACCATGTAGCCTAACAACTTCTCTAAAAAATAGACCGGCAAGATGGGAGGCATCCAAAGTTTTACTACACGGAATGAAGTGAGCCATCTTCGAGAAACGATCCACGACGACAAAAATAGAATCATGTCCCGCGCGAGTACGAGAGAGTCCGAGAATGAAATCCATACTAAGATCTTTCCATGGTTCATGAGGGACCGGGAGGGGCGTATAAAGACCAGTGTTTTGTTTTTGAGCTTTAGCCATTTGACAAGTGCGACATTGAGATAGTATCCGAGTGACATCACGACGTAAAGATGGCCAATAAAATCGATCCTTAACTAAAGCAACAGTCTTATCGCGGCCAAAATGTCCCGCAATCCCACCAGTATGCAGTTCCCACACAAGAAAGTCACGAACAAATGTAGTAGGTACGCATAAGTGAATTCCCCGAAAATGATATCCTTCTCGTATGGCAAAATCTGGAAATAAAGGAGATGGGCCATCGGATAAGGTATTATAGATATTACCAAAATCTGGGCATGAAGAATATGCTTCTTTTAAACGCTCGAAACCAATGACCTGGACACTAACAGAATGTAACAAAGTCAAACAACGACTCAAAGCATCAGCAACCTTATTTTCAACACCCGAACGATGTTTAAGAACAAAGGTGTAGGATTGAAGAAATTTAGACCATTTCGCAATGACGATCACTCAGATGTGTTTGTGAGTTCAGATGTCGTAATGCTTGATGATCAGACCACAAGATAAATTCATAGGGTAATATTATGGGTTTTATGCCCTATGGGCATTAATCTTTAGTTATGGGCCTTTGTCATGAGCCTTTTAGTTAGGTCTTTTAATTAGTTTAGTCTCATTTGGATTGGTTTTCCTTTACCAAGACTTTCCTTATATTAGGTTACCTTTTATTAGTTTTCCTTTTATTAAGGTTTCCATACTATTTGATATATGGGGTGTTTAGAACCCTATAAATACTCTTGTATGGTTTCTTTGAAACCTAGACTTGATTTATAATATTTGCTATAAGCATATTTTCCCTAAAGTGGATTCAAGTCTCCATCAGAGGGGTATGGGCACCACAATTTAGAGGGGGCTGTCAGATCAGCGTGTTGAGGAGTTTCTTAGTCTTCTTGAGAGGTTATCAAGATATCACCCTGATGCATCAGTGACAGACGATTGACACATGTCACTACTCAACGAGAGGGGTATACAGAGAGCTACTCCCCGAAAGCACAGCCTCACAAGACATCAGAGTGGACTGCTTACGCATCTGGCGCTCACGTACACCTCTCAAAGTCAAGATCTTCTCGTGGTTGTTCAGGCGGGGCAGACTCCTTACCAGGGTGTACAGGGGTAGATGGGCCCCACAGGCAGACCGCACATGTGTCCTATGTGCATCAGCAGAGGAGGACATCACACATTTATTCTTCACATGCCCATATGCCCGGGGACATGGCGCCGCTTGGGATTTGTGGACATCAACAGATCGGATGTGAATAACTCTGAGACTCCTTACAAGGCATTGGAATGCAGGACAAACTAGGATGGCGAATAGTATGGGCAGGATCAATAGCTACTACATGGGCGATTTGGCTCCAGCGCAAATGCACAACTTTTGAAGGGGAGAGATGCTATATAGAAAATATTGTACATCACAGCTTTTGTCTACTTAGAGAGTGGGGTTTTGGGTAGTAATTCTACTGTTTTTCCTTTTGGGAGAGCGCGTGGCACCGCTCTCGTATATATACTTGTACATCTTCAAGTCTTACTTTAATACAAGTGGATGATTACCAAGTTGTATAGTCATCCTTTTTTTTCTTCAAAAAAAAGAGGTGTGAATAATTTTCTTTCTCCCTGACGCTGCAGAAGACGACTTGTGTGGTAAAGGTGATGATATGGGTTTTTCTTTTTTCTTTATCCCGTCTGTTCACCACTTTCTCTAGTGTCGGTGCCTCTCCTACCATCACTGTTTGCTTTTTTTATCTTTGTCCGACAACAATTCGAGATGGCATACCCAACAATAGTCCCATTTTTTTAAAACAAATATTTTTAAATTAGGTCCATGTGGGTACGCCTACCCGGAGCTATGCTATGATCAAATCTGTCATTTGACTCACAAGGTGGGTTGCCCCTAAAAAACTGATACAGTGGGTAAGCGCATAGGCATCGAGTGATCTGACAGCCAAAAGGTTTTGCACTACTTTGTGGTGGTGCATTAAATCTTCCTTTTACATTTTTAAACTCTTAGCAGGATAGATTTTGGAATAAAGTGCCTACATCAATCATTTTTAAATTAATTGTGAAGATTTCTTCAGTAAAAGGTCCAAACTCTGAAAACAAGTATGAAATATAGTCCGCTTACTGCCATTCTCAAACTCCATTTTCTATAAGTTATCTGACTGGTTTTTGGTTTTTTGTACTTTGGACTTTTTCTTTACAAGAGTTGGTATTGATGGCCAAATTGATAAACTGCTTAGCCCGTATAATAAATTGCCTAGCCATCAATGGACTTGTCATCATGAATTTAGCTAGCCCCAAACAGCATCCGAAAAGGCATGAAGAAGTCAATGATATAAATAAACCGAGATGAGACATCTTGCAGAGATAACAAGATTCATATTACTGTCTGTTTCCCTCAATATATATATATATAATATAATTGTCTGCCAGTGCATATCCTAAGAATTATGCATAATTGACAAACATTGCCAACATCATAAGAATTATTTGATTTGGTGAGCATCAAAGACCTAAGAGCATCCACAATTTGTATATATGATGTAGGCCATCAAATAATTTGCACTAGATGGAACTAGTTTGACTGTTGTCGAACATGGAAAGACAAAGATTTGGAATTTTGCATGTCGGCGTGAGACAATAAATCCAAAAGAGGCTAGACAATAACTGTATTTATGCTGAATGAGTAGAATGCCGTCACCAAAAGTGAGGGCTTTGACTCCTTCAAATTAAGAGAGTCGAGATCTCTGAGAGGAACATGTTGGCGCAAATGAGTAACAACATCCTGCACTAGAGAGCCATCAGATCATGTACCAATTAAGTCATTGACAAAGACCAAAACAGATATTGTGGAATTAACTCAATGAAAAGTGAAGAAAGGTGAGTTGGCCACAGATACAGTGAAGCCATAGTCCAATAATACTTTATACAATTTATGGAACCAAGCTCGTAGAGCTTGTTTGAGCCATAAATAGATTTATGCAATTGACAAACATAGGTGGGATGTTTCTCATCAAATAAGCCTGGAGGTTGTGACATCTTAATATAACTGGTCTCAGCAAGATCTCCATGAAGAAGAGTATTACTGACATCCTGTTGTTGAATAGGCCACTTATGGTAACAAGAGATAAAACTGTACATATAGTAGTGGGCTTGACGTCTGGACTACAAGTGATAAGAACTTGATGAAATCGCTGTGAGTGATCAATGAAGGGTTCATGCTAGAAGTAAATTTTTAATAACAAATACACCTACCATATTGATAATTGGTGATTTCTGGGACTAGAAGTTTACAGAAGTTCTCCTGATATTCATAGACCAAATATGGGCCTCTCTTGATATAAGATAACTCCAGGCTACCCTTCAAAAAATATTCCAGGCCAAAGTTGGGAAGACTAATGAAGTTGAAGTCTTATTTCCTAATTTTACACTGTTTATTTGGAGTTCAACTTTTTATTCTATGGTATGTGTTTGTCTTCTCTGAAGTCTCTGCTTTGGATCTTAAATGCAAAGTTTATTTAAAGGTGCTATATTTGTCTCAAAGGGCATTGTGCTCTATTAGCTAAGATGTTACAATTCTTGGTCTCAGTCCCTACCTCATTATATGTATCTACTCATTTGCTGAATTTAGAACATTTTAGGCAAGTTCACCTGGCAAGAATCGTCTTTTGTAGGCTGCAGTATACTTCAACAAAATTCAGTGTTTTTGTTTTGAGGAACAGCGGCTTCTTCCAGGAGAGCAAATTGATATGCCGGTAAGATATGATTTTGTTTTGTTTTCTATGTGAAGTCTTGTCCACTTTTATTTAATGCAATGCGTTTGCAGGTTTTCTTCTACATCGATCCTGAGTTTGAGACTGATCCCAAGATGGATGGGATCAACAACATTATCCTTTCGTATACCTTCTTCAAAGTTAATGAAGATTGACTAACAACAAATTCGCTTGCTACCATCATTCAACGATTCAGTAAAGTTCAAGGTTTGACCATGTCATCATTCTTAGAGCATCATGTTGTTGATTTGAAGAAAATAATAACTTTTCTGCTGAGTTCTTAAATGTTTTCTCTGACTTGTTTGGTGCCCTTTAAACTGATAATATACTGTTCTAATATTGGAAGGCTGGACTAGGAATAACTGTCTGGAGGGATTGTTTGTTCAGAAAGGAACTAGTTGAACCACATTTGCTTATTAATTACTAATAAATGTATTCTTTTCTTTGAGGATAACTACATTGTGTCCATTTGCTTCAGCTTCAGTTTGAGTTGAAGTGCTTGATTGAAGGAATTTATGATGACTTGTTTCATCGATCATGCATTGAAATAGAAACAAATTTTTGTTTGATGAAATGATATGTTTAAGAATGAATAAAGTTGATTGAATTGAGGTTGAGGACAAATTCAGCAAGAACTGGTTACGGCAAAGAATTTTGATGTTTCCTCTATTGCATTTAAGTTGAATGTGATGAATCAAACATATACACAAAAATGGATCTTTTAACATCTTTATGCTGCATTTCTGCAAATCTAAAAATTTTCATTTATTGTTTACATATGTTTTTGTTTGACTAAAAGAATATGTTCCACTTAAATCTAATTCTGCTCATTTGGAGGTATGATTTCAGGGTTATTGGTGCGAGAAGTTGGGATTATGCAGCCTGAGAAATCTCCAATGTTGATGAGAGTAACTTGCCAAGTTCATAGGCATGTATAAAATTTAAAATTGTGATCCATTTATTCGTGTTGAATAATGCAGCCAGGTGTGTCTGCTGGCAAGAACTGCCTGCTGGCATGGCGTTACCTTTTTTCTGGTTCATCACCGTGTTGGAGTCTTTTGTTGACACAGAACCATAGTTAGGTACATAGGGGTTACTCAAAGGCGAACACTGAGCCATTGTCATCACATTTGATTATAGATACACCAAGATGAGAGAGGATAAAAGCCATAAATTGTGTTGATCTCCATTTATACTAAATTTATGTTCATTTCTTCTATTCTCCTAGTTCAAATTAAGAATCTGTGTGGAAATCCTTGAATCAGCAATTATGTTTATCTTACACTGTTCTTAGGGAGTGCATTAAGTTTATAGTTCCAATTCTATTTTCCTCAAGGCGGATGTTGCCATCAACACAGACATAAACTGCCATTTTTTTCTTTTCATCTTAAGCTCTAAAGATGCCAGTTTGGCCTATGTATTTTCATTTTTGTTGTAAGTTTTCTGATATGATGTTAATTTATTTCTTCTAGTATGAGTTGTAAGCAAGGCAATATTATATCTTTTTCTTCTCCAATCATGCTTTTCTAACATGGATAAAATGTCCTGATGGTCATATTTGACTCTCTAGATATTGTTAATTTGTGATTTAAGGAAAAAAAATAACTTTACTATCAGCATAAAAGGAGCTTTCAATCGCAACAAAATTTCATCTCAGTGCTTGGATGGTGAGACTCGAGTTCCAGCATGTAAACGTAGTTCATATCTTGTACGGGTGTGTTTAGTTTGAGGTAAATGAATTTACCAGTATAAGTCACAGCACACTTTTAGTTATTTAATTCTTTGTAGTTTCCAATGAAGTTCAAAATGTTACTGGCAGTGGAATTTCACTTGCATCATTTGAACAACAGAAACAAAGTCTCTTGATACAAATTCTGAAAGATATTTCACTTATTACAAAACTCACTCTTCCCTGAACTCGGAGCTCTCCCTTGTTCCTCCCTCTTGAGAGAACACCTTGTACAGGGATGGGATATTAAAACAAATGCTCTAAGCAGATCTATTCCACATGCACTGTGCGCATTTTGACAAATTCGCATTTAATGCAACGTTGCACTGCTCGAAGTATTTACTGGAGCAACTATCGGCAGCTTCCATGTTCAACCTCTTCTTTCTGCTTCCTGCATCTTGGACATGAACCTCTCCACACAAGTGGAGTGCACATCTTGCTGCTGCATGCTGCGACGCAGCAAACATGCTGTTCATGCACTGGACACGCACAGCTTCTTCGGAGCAAAAAAAGAAATAGTTCTCAGTGGTTTCATCGAGTTATTTAGTGCCTTTAATCACAATTAAAACTTCTGACATCGATGACAATGTTGGTGGATTGCCAACCAAATCATCATTTGTGTGTTGTTCCAGCATTCATCACTCCATTTTGCGTTTCATAGACTTAGAAAAATAATAAAAAAACAGGAATCTCTTTATCCATTTTGTGTTTTGTTTTTTGGATGTTCGCATGAGTGTGGAGCACTTTGAGATCACAATTAATGATCCATCATGTGGGATGTCCTGAGCGAGGCACCAAAATTTACTTGGTCACATATAAAATCCTTTTTTGTTGCATTGATTTGTGTTTTGACATCTGAATCCGGGGTGCAGTCTGATTAAGGTTTACTTCTCCCTTTCCTAAGTTCCCTCCTTCCTTTAACAGTACAGGAATTGTATAATGTTTTTGTTTTCTTCTTTTGTTTTTCTTTAATTACAATGGAGCATCATCAGTTATTGCATGAAAGTAGAAAATAAAGCTACTAGTGAGAATCAAACTGTAACTCCTTGGTTAAGGTTGCCTCTGCACAACCTTTTATCATATTACAAGTTAGAGTGGAAAACTTTTAGTTGAGTTGTTTAAGGCCCTACTTTTCTTAATGGATTTTAGCCTATGAAGCCCATCTTGACCAAGGTTTATCTGTGGATTACTCATGTGATAGTAGTCCTGGACACGGATAGCACTTGATCGGAAGAGTTTTTATTTTATCAGTTTTTCTAGACTTTTAGCTTTTTTGGTAGTTCTGATGAAGTCCACATTTTAGTCCTTGGAGTGTTAGCATTTAAGTATTAGCATTGTTTACAAAGATATTTGTGGAGCAGTATCTTACATCCTCATCTATATGTGAGTCAAGACATTCTATATTACATCTTGCCATGGGAAAATATTTTGACAGCCTTCATTTCTTATCTCTTTTTTTATGTTTAGGCTTGCGGGCCTGTTTTTGTAACATAATAAGAGAATAAAAGTTAAGTTGAACTTTATATATATGTTTACTATATTATGCTTCTGATCTTCCTGCTAGATCAGCATGTAGAAAATCATTATGATGACATGAACATATCATTGGTTATTGTACCAGAACCAAAGATGATAGACTTGCAACATCATAGTTTTTTCTCCAAAGTCTTATATGTCTTCATGTCAGGGAGAAATGTCAGGAATTTGTTTTGCTTGATAAAAACCAACAAAGTACTTCAACCAAGGAACATGTGATGGAAATTAAATTTCTTAAATGATTCAGCAAAGTCTAACCTTAATTTGCTAGCAATTAATGCAAAAAAATTGCAATCATAAAAGCAAGAAGGTAGATCAGTTAATAATAGTTGTTAGACCTTCATTACTTAAATGGTGGTAGCAATAGAATCATTAAACATGCTATGGAATCCTTTTAAGTATAATTAAGGCAGCTGTTTGCATCATGTCTTGACTTAAAAATCTTAGGTTAATCACTATGTTGGTGGATGGCCAACCATTGTGTTACCTGAGGAGGTGGCTTTGGACTTGGCTGAATCCTGCAAAGCTACACCCAGAAATGTTTTCTTGTAGCTGTTTTTCTCCCTTCCCTACAAAAACCAGAGTACAATTAAATGGGAAAATATTTCTAGCTGCATGCAGGAACACAATGCCAATGCATGAGGAGCGTGAGAGTTGCCAACTTGATCTCAAAAGATAAATTGTTTTCTTATTGTGTTAAATTTTTTAAGGATTTGACTTCTTAATCAGATGATTGAGCGGGAGTGGCCAACTTGATCTCAGAATGAAAGGATGAGGATTTTTGTTGCTAAAAATTGTAGATGCTGGGCAATAACTTCATGAGTTAATCATCTTTTCCAAAACAAATAAGTTCTTAGGTATTGAGTCATCTTTCCTACTTTGACCACTCAACTAAAGAAGATTGATCTTGAAGCATGAACTTTACTATATTTGGAAATTCTACTTGTAGACTGATACCATGTAAATTTCATGTGTGCTTTGTATGGCAAATTTGGAAAGATAAAAATGTAGATGCATCTATTTTTTTTTTGGCTTTTTCTTTAGTCATGGATTTCGATAAAGTATGATTTCTTTGATTTGTAAGTTTCTAAGCTTATGTCCCTGGTTCATTCTTGGTTGCTGATTTCTCTAATTCCTTTTTTTAGAACATTGAACTCAGACATCTATATTGTGAGGTCAGTGAATCAGCATAGTGAATCTATATAATTATGCAGATAACTTTTTAGCAATTTTGGAGGACTTTGCACCTCAGAAGATTTTATTAACATATATTTCAGGGCATCTTCTTAACCAGGTGCAAGTGCTATATACGGCTAGAACAGGAATACTTTATGTTCAAAAGAAGAAAAAACTGAAAAAAGATAAACAAATAGCAAGTTTGAAACTTAACTGATCAAGGTGACATTATCTCATTGGTATCAACAATAAATTACAACTAGGAATATAATTTTCATCTGGATAACTTTATTATTTTGCTTTGTGGTGATCGTGGCTTTATCAGAACTGTGATACTGCAATTTGCAGCATAGTTGGAGTCATGTAGGGGTTGATGAAATATTCTGATATATTGAACAACATGAGGTGGTCAAGGCCTATTCATTGTCCCCTTCTTCTTACTGTAAGCTCATGATTTGCCAGAGAGAACCTACAGGGGACTCTATTTCGAGGGGCCAAATCTATGCATTCTTGGCTGTTCAATCCACCTACTTGATAATTAATTATTGTCAGCAAAGAGAGAGATTGAGATTGACAGCAATGCAACTTGTTGCATTTCATCTTTTCATGTTTTCCGCATCCCAACACTCTGAATGGACCAATTGTATGCTGACAACTTGAGTTTGATTAGTAGTGCCAGTTGAACCTGAGTAGAATCTTATAGCAGATTTAGTTTTGGATCCTCCATGAGGTCTTAATTCTGCATGCTTTTAGTCCTCTTCTCTGCCTCCACTTATCATTATAAAAATCTATGCACAATCATAGATCAGAGCTGAGAGTCTGCTTAAATCAAAGTGATCTGACAAGGGGTGCATTTTCACTTCCTGTGATTCAGTTATCTGATGGAAAAAATGCTTCAGTGAAAACATACATTGACGCTGTGAACATCCACTGAATCATAATCATTATTTGTCATATGCCATTGTTAATTTACAAGCATCAAAATCATCATCTATCTCATCATGCACTTGCTACTTTCTTATCATAATTGCCTGATCTTTGTGTTTTTTGAGATCATCAAATATTTGACTGCATGTTGCTAAGAGAAAAAAAGTTCAAATTGGATCACTCCATGAAATGAGACAAAACTGAGTGCACATTTTAAATGAGGCATGGATGCCACTAGACATTAAGGGATGAATTGCTTGAAAGTAGTATGCATATGTTATATGGCCAGAGAGAGTAAAAATAAGGTCTAAACAAACTGTGTATGAGTGCACTGTAGCTAAATATATTCTGTAACCATGGGTGGTATATGGGTGAAATATAGCTAAACATATTTTGTAATTCGGTATTTAGCCGAAGTGTACACATACACACTATTTGGTTGTCTAGCTCCATTTGAAATATAAATGGGAAGCCTATTTTATATTAAAATAGTGTATACGTGAAATAGTGATCAATAATAAGCCTATTATGGGATGTTTATCCGAATAAACTAAGGTGTCATTTGGTATTACAAATCGGTTCTATTTTATCCCATCGAAATTATACTATTCAAAATAATGAGGAATATCCGAGGAAAAAAAACATTTGTACTTGTGAACACACAAAAAAAAGGAAGTCATACTTATATTTTTCAGGAATTGTTTAGCCCCAAGAAATTAATAATTCCTTGGATTCCGTGAATAGCACCAATAAACCACTTTGTTGTAATCTTTGTCTTGTTTAATAAAATTTACTTGAAACAATCTCATTTTTTCAGATGGATTAATTTTGGTCTGCGTGTTTCAATAATAAAATCAACGTCTCCCATTATGATCAACTTACTCAAATACATTCTCCCTCCTTGATCTAAATACCTCTTTGGTCCTCTAAATTTATATACATGGTCCTCCAACTCACAGTTATTTTATCAAATATGATGAATTTTTTTTTCATTCTACCAAATTAGTACATTCTGTTGAATCTAGGATCCCGAGAATGTTTTGAATGATCACAAATTTATAAAGTGAACTCAACCTATACTGATGAACTTGTTTAGCTGATTTTTGAAACATGATACATACAAGTTCAGAGTAGCGGTCGACCTAAGCTGAAGGAGTGGATGACCAGTGCACGCGTAATTATATCAGAAGAACTACATGTGTGCAATGACGTCCTATGTATATGAAGCGGTCGACCAACATCAGAGGGAGGAGATATGCAATGGAGAGCAGAAGCATGAACGATCGACCAAAAATATGAAGAGGTCGATCAGTATTAGAAGGGAGTGTATATGGAGTTGAACGATGATATATGGAGGGATCAGAGGTAGACCGATCGATCAGAGATGAGGAACGGACGACCGGAGGAAAAGACTTAAATGAGGTGGTCGCCCGATGATTGATGAATGAGCAACCCCAACAGAACAACTGTCTATACAAGGTTGGGGAACGATCGTCCAGAGAACTCAAGGAGGAGACAGTGGACGACCGGAAGACTGCTAGGCTGAAGAGTGGACGTCTAGAAGGCTCAGGGTGGAGACAGTGGACGACCAGAGCAGAAGGCAGTGGAAGAGTGGTCGACCGCAG
>LTAE01002668.1:0-42307 GCA_001647135.1 Pontederia paniculata | reverse complement strand
ATGCTATATTGAGAATATTGTTCACCATGCATTATTTTCGTCAAGTGAGTGGGCTTTTGGAAGTTTTTTGTTTGCTTTGAGGACATAGATCACCTTTTCTTACCTGCCCCATTTCCATGGACACATGACATCGATTGGGATTGGTGTGCATTGATCCATCAGAGGCTGGCAGTTTCTAGGGATCTCTTTGATCTCTTGGGACTCATGATGGATCTAATTGGCGGTGGCTGTGGACAACGTCCTTAGCTACCACATGGGCGATCTGATTGCAATGCAACCACACGATTTTTTTTTTGGGGCGGGGGGAGTGATGCTATATTTAGAATATTGTTCATCATGCATCTTTTTTTGTCAAGTGAGTGGGCTTTTGGATAGTTTTTTGTTTGTTTCGGGGAACTTGCGCGCATCGCGTAGTTCTAGCATACACATTTATAAATTTCTTTTACTTTAACACGAGTACAAATGGATAACGACTATAACAACTGAATGGTCATATAACAAAAAAGGGGATGTTGATGAATGGAAGGATGATAGAAAGAGAGAACAAAAATATCAATGATATATGAATCCAATCTGTATGGTTTCTGGATTACCACATAAAAGTCAATGTGATAAAGCATCAATACTGTATAATGTAGATGCATAGTAATAAAAATGACATGTTATATATGATCTCATGTAAAACCTATACGAATTATGTCTAAGAAAACCTATAACAATTTACTCCCTAATAAAATATTGAAATGTAAACATAAAGCAAATCTTAGAATATACTTCCGAAAATTCACCCCAAAAATATGATGTGTTTTTTTATGCTTGAATAAACTACCCAAAAAAATATTTGGTAGCTTTAACTTAAAAAACCACTTGCGCTGTACCGCTTTCACCTCTATATATATAATATTATGTTATGTGGTGTTTATATATTATATATTCTGTATACGTTGTAGCCTATTTTAACAAGTCCAATTACCCGTTCTAAAGAGAAACTAATGCAAATATTCAATGTAAATTAATGACATTCTTCTTTATTTGCAATCTGATTGCTGCTTCTGTTAATAGTTCTTGATGGTTTGTACTCTATTATCTGCATAGTATGTAGTAAACTTGTGTGATCTTTATTCTTTTGCTGTAACGGACTGACACTTTTGACTAATCATTTCAAACTGTATATTTGATTTTTTTTACGAAAGAGAGAATGACTATGAAAGTTGTGGTCATCCTGTTTGTCTTAAAGCCTCAAACCAAGATGCACAATTGTGAATGAGAGCCAAGTATAAAGAAAAGCAAGATAAGCCAGATTCAAACTTCGTATTGGATGGATTTCACGTTTTTGTACGCTTAGTTTCTTCTTTTCATTTTGCATTCTTCCTCCCTAGCAGTGTTATTGTTTTGTTGTCACCAACACTTGTTCGCTTTTGTCTTATGCATTATGCTCAAAACTTCTTTTAGGAAAATGATCCTACTTTAAAGGGAAGAGTCAAACAAAGTGATGCCCGAGAAATGCAAAGCTTTTATCAGCATTATTATAAAAAATACATTCAAGCCCTGCAAAATGCTGCTGATAAAGCTGATCGGTAAGTAAGATATGAAACATGAAGCTTGTTGTTCGGATGCTTTATTGTATTGTTTGACTATTTGGCTTTTACTTTAGTGCCCAACTCACGAAAGCGTATCAAACTGCTGCCGTGTTGTTTGAGGTGTTGAAAGCTGTAAACCTAACACAATCTATGGAAGTTGAACCTGAGGTTTGTGTCTTAACTTTGTTTCCTTTGATTTGGCATCTTATATTTCTTCCTGCAGTTATTTGCGTCTTGTATTTATGTTCTTGTTGTAAATTTGTGGAAGTTGAGGATCTTTTTGTCCTGTTTACCTACCGAAAAAATGTTAAAAGTGTATGCTTTCTGAGGATGATTATCCTTCACTTGTTCTTTTTGTTGTTCTTCATAGATATTAGAAACTCATAATAAAGTTAAGGAGAAGACCAAGATATATGTTCCTTACAATATTCTTCCCCTTGATCCTGATAGTACAAATCAAGCTATCATGCGCTATCCTGAGGTATTAGGCCTTTCCTTTGTCAATCTGATTACCCAAATTATCCTTGACAACATGGCTCAACATAATCAACGTGTCTTCTTTTCACAGATTCAAGCTGCTGTCTTCGCCCTGCGCAATATTAGAGGGTTACCTTGGCCAAAGGATCATGTAAAGAAACCTAATGAAGACCTTTTGGATTGGCTTCAGGCTATGTTTGGGTTTCAAGTAATTTTTAAACACATCATGCATGCTACTATGCTCCCTTTCAAAAAAAAAAAAAATGCATGCTACTATGCTATACTCTTATGCTTTAGTATACGCATATCTCCTCAATCTCTGATCTTTGCTTCAAGTTGCTTCACTGAAATAAACATTATCCTCTGCAGAAAGACAATGTTTCTAATCAAAGGGAACACCTGATTCTCTTACTTGCAAACGTCCACATACGCCATAGTGTAAAGCTTGATCAACAACCAAAGGTTTTTTTCGTGAACTTTCACCAAAGTGATTTGTAGGATATAAATAATATTATAATTTGTTTTATTAGCTGGTAAAAATTCTTTGAAATTGTTCAGTTAGATGAAGGTGCGCTGACTGAAGTGATGAAGAAGTTATTTAAGAATTACAAAAAGTGGTGCAAGTATTTGAATAGAAAGAGTAGTCTATGGTGAGGATATTCAGATATCTTTTGGTATATATTAATATTTCCATGACCTTTGCTGCTATAATTTTTTTTCAAGGAAAGGCAACAAACAATTTAACCGTTTAGTTGTCAGTTTCAACCATAATAAAGCTTCATACCAGCCTAGTGACCCTGTATAAATGTGTTCTTTATACGTTTGCATAAGTTTCTTTTACCTTAATATGGTATATGTACATGTGTGAATTCAGGTTGCCAACTATTCAACAAGAAGTACAACAGCGGAAGCTACTGTACATGGGTCTTTATTTACTTATTTGGGGTGAAGCTGCAAACTTGAGATTCATGCCAGAATGTCTTTGCTACATATATCATCATGTATGATTTCTAACTTAAAAGATTTCTCTCTCTTCCTCTCTCTCTCTCTCTCTCTATATATATATATATATAATATATATATATCTACATCTCTATATATATTCAAGAAAATATACGTGGTTTTTTTGTCATTTGTATTCTGAACATAGTAGACAAATTTTGCTTCACCTTGGTTTGCTACCACCTTCTGAAATTTGAAAGAAAACATGTTTCTCAAGGAAATTTTCCACTTAAATTCATTAGAAGTAGTAGGAAATCTCTCATTTCCCCCCTTCTTAAGAGGTTCACAAGCTGCCATTTGGTTGTCTATGAGGCAATGTTTGTTTCGCTGAAATAAGTTCTAGGGAAAAGTGATTTTTCAAGGAAATTATCTAATAGATTGAATCCACCTAATGAACATATGCTAATAGAAAATATTCATTAATCAAGTCTATGTTCCAAATGAATTGTACAAGAGGATTTATAAGGTTTTAAATACCCCATATATATCAAATAGTATAGAAACCTAAATAAAAGGTAAACTAATATAAGTAGTTCACAATTGTTGTGCTATGTTCCAAAGGAACTGTACAAGAGGTTTTATAAGGTTTTAAATACCCCATATATATCAAATAGTATATAAACATAAATAAAAGGTAAACTAACATAAGTAGTTCACAAATGTTGTTCTATCCTTAAGCATTACTGATGCATCCATCGAGAACCTTGCAATCCTCCAATGATGAGCAATGAACAATGAACAAATACTCTCGAAATCCATCGAGAACCTTGCAATGCTCCAATAATAACGATTTGCAAATTGTCTCCTTCAATTACTAATGAATCTACCAAAATCACTCTAGATTCCTCTAGAGTTCTTCGGAATCGATTGAAAGCATTGAGAATCCACACGATAAAATAACATTAAGTATGCGAGTACTCACTAACGAGAAAGATACCATAGTCTCCAACTATTGGTAAGGGAGTTTACTGTCGAATGGAGCATGGACACCTCAGTTTACAGCCAGGTTTTCGGATCAGCGAATAGAGGAGTTCCTATCACTACTTAATAGACTGCAGAACAAGTGCCCAAACATTTCTTCCATGGACTCATGGGTATGGCATCTAGACCAATTCTCAGTTAGTGGGGTGTTTAAAATTCTAAGGAGAGAAAACCGCTTGGAGGAAAGAAGTCTACAAACAGATTGCAACAGAATTTGGAAGCTGCGAATGCCACTAAGAGTGAAAATCTTTGTTTGGCTACTGAGAAGGTGCCACTTACCCACAAGAAGTTATATCAATCGATGGGCTCAAGGAGCAAGTATGGCATGTCCCTTATGTGATGCACCAGAGGAGAACACAGATAACTTATTTTTTGGCTGCCAAATAGCTACAAAAATATTGTTAAGATCAGTATGCCAGTGGGTAGACACAGTCAACCAGGAGTTTTTGGAATTCCTTTAGAACAGGGGGGACTCAAGCCCAAGGTGCACAAGTATATGTATCCAGAAGAAGATACACGACACTGTTTTTTTTTTCTTTGGTCCATTTGGCTTCAACGGAATGGTTGCATATTTAAAGGGGAACGAGTGTACATAGAGAATATAGTAGCGACAGCTGAGAATCTGGTGGGAGAATGGTTGAGAACTTCATTGTAATTTCTGTTTTTAACGTGTACATGTAATTCACCGTCTTATCAATAAAGCGGATGGCTACTCTTGGTAATCATCCATTTCCATCTCAAAAAAAAAAACATTAAGTTCAATTTCTGAAAACCATTCAATATCTAATTTATTGGCATCAATGAAGCTTTTATTTAGGGATTTACAAGTAGAATTTAATTAAAAACCCCTAAAAACCTTTTTAAAAAAACCCCCTAAAAATGACAAACAAATCAATCTAAGATAAAAAGCAAAACAAACGACCTAATAATCCTGAACTCCTAATTGATGGGACTCCTTCATCATATTCTTCCCCTTCAAAAAATTCGTCCTTGAATTTGGATAGTTTGAATGGAGATGGTGGCTGGCATCTTAGCAGATGCGATGTAGGAGCCTAGACATTTTGTTTCTTTGTTATTTTTATTGATGTTCAAAAGAGAAGATAACTACAGGACTGATGAGAACCTATTTTTTTCTTAGAGATAAAAGGATGACTTGCAAGTAGAATTTAACTTCAAATTAAAACCTTAAAATAACAAAATCAATTTCAGATATAATAGACTTAGGAGAATGAAGATGGTAATGATGTTGAGTGGACAATGAATAAATACTCTGTTAATCCACTGAGAACCTTGGAATCCCCAATGATGTCAATTTGCAAAAGATCTTTAGAATCCACTCGAGTTCTTTAGAATTCACTGCATCCACACGATAAAGACTACCAAGCTAAATGAGGTAAAAACATTTGATCTCTAATTTCATTGATATCAATATAACTCTTATATAGATGGTTTCAAGTAGAATTTAACTCCAACTAAAAACCATAAAATAAGAAACAAATCAATCTAATATAAAAAGGATACGAACTAACTAATAATCCTAAATTCCTAATTTGATGGGGACTCGTCATTACATCAATTTCCCTCCCTCACAATATATTATGAATGTGGGTCTGAAATGTCTCTTTGGAGTAAGAAACCCATCATGTAAATTAAGTTCTTGCTATGATATGCTTGAACTTGGTTCTTTTTGAAGGAAAAAAGTTGAACTTGGTTCTGTTTTCTGAAAATGTAAATGTTGACTACCAAATTATTGTAGTTATCCTGCTATGTTAATAAGATTGATAACACACCAGTGGTACTAAAATTGTATGATACTTGCCTAAGAGGATTAGTTTTTGTATTTTTCCGTGTTAGTAAGTGAGCTTTCAAAATTGTTTATCCGGTAATGTTCTGCAATGTTGACGAAAGATATGCAAATGGATGCAACAATCTGAAGCTGCTTTAACTTTGGAAGAAAGTTATGTTTGATGATTTTAGCATGTATTCCAGGTTTAATTGGACTAATTCATGTTAACTCCATTGTTGTTTGCAACAGTATCTTGTTTCCTTATGTTATATCTCTACTTGCAGATGGCGTTTGAACTATATGGTATGCTAGCTGGAAATGTGAGCCCAATGACAGGTGAAAACATAAAACCAGCATATGGGGGTGCTGAGGAAGCTTTTCTAAAAAAAGTCGTCACGCCGATATACAACATTATTGCAAATGTATAATAATTATTGCCTTTTTTTTGAAATTTTATTCATGCATTTGGTGACAATGTAATGATCACATTTCAGGAAGCTGATAGGAGTAAGAGGGAGAAATCAAAGCATTCACAGTGGAGGAATTATGATGATTTAAATGAATATTTCTGGTGGGATTAGTTATGTCAGTTGCTTGATATATCTGCTAACAATGTCTGAAACAATCATAAATTTTAATAATGCAGGTCGATTAACTGTTTCCGCCTAAGTTGGCCAATGAGAGAAGACGCTGATTTCTTTTCTCCCCATGAGAGAGATGGAGTAAAACCTCTGTTCATATTTCACTTGCCCATTCCACTCCAATACTTGTGCTTCTTATTTTGCTCTACCTATATGCATATATCATAATAATTGGCATCAAAATGCCACAACTTCCTTTTGTTACTTGAGGACCTATACTCCAGGTTTTAGGTTACGTGTACTTTTATATTTTCATTGTAAGTTTGATTAATGAAAATATGCACATCTCACAATTTTTATTTTCTATAATACAACATGGATGTATACCCAAACTCGGTTGCCATCCTTTCCCTCCTATGTGTACATAGGAAACTTAGTCGCCAGGATGAATTCAATTAACGTACTTTTTAGCCGATCTTGTCCAACCATACCACCATCATAATAATTGTTATATTGCAAGACTTATGAAACAGTAGTTGTGATAAGTTAACAAAATAAACTTCATGGATACATCTAAAAGGTACTAAATAAATATGCTATCTCCTGTAAAACAATAATTCTACCAACTTCTGTGATTAAGAGTACTTTTTTTATTGTACGTATCATATTTGTAACACAACCCTCAAAAATCATACATCGACCACCACTGTATATAAATTTTTTCTCAATTGAATATTTATTATAACCATTTATCCCCTCTTTCTATTAAGAAAAAACTACTATAATGTCTGTTTTTTTTTCTCTGCATTTCATATTTTCAGATCTAAGGCAATTCAGTTTATCTTCCTTTCTTTCTTCAAAACAAAAGTTTATCTTCCTTTAAAAAACATTTTTTCTTGGACTAAACTGGATTTCTTCACCTCAGAAAGACAATTCAGTTTATTCCTAGATAAAGTGATAAAGAATTCTCGAGTTACATAAGTAAATTTTTCATGTCCTTTGATACTTTAAGAAAATGCAATGCCTTTTTTTAAAAGGACAATGCAATACTTTATTTTATGTGATTCAGGATAACAAGGCATCCCGTGGTCGTTGGATTGGAAAGATAAATTTTGTTGAGATACGGTCATTTTGGCATATTTTCAGAAGTTTCGATAGAATGTGGATCTTCTTTATTTTATGCTTACAGGTACCTTTCAATCTGTATCCTGTTCCTTCATGGTTTTGATTTTTGTTGTCTGCTTCTCCTTTGCTGATTCTTCTTTTTTGTGCTTATCAGGTCATGATAATAATTGCTTGGAATGGTTCATTAGGTGATATCTTTGATCCTGAAGTATTTAAACTGGTTCTAAGCATTTTTATTACTGCTGCAATACTACAGCTTGGGCAAGGTTGGTTCATTCCTTTATGTCTAAGTTCTGATTTTCTTTGTTACAACTATTCCTTAATAGGTAATGCTAGGAAAACTGTGGGCTTCATTTTTTCCATTTTCTTAATGTTTTTTTCCCTTTTAACTTCCAGAGTTTAGGCTATCTTCCTCTAATTAGGCTGTGTTTGCTTGTAGAATCTTTTTTTTCGCAGGAAATCATTTTTCTCATTGTCTTACTTTTGACAACCAGAAAATCTTGGTTGAGATAATATTTTCTCATGTAACCAAAAAGGTATGGGAAAGTTTTCCCTTATAAAAGGGGAGAATATTTTCAGTCTCACATGTTATATGTAAAAAAGTAATTTACCTATTCTTATTTTTTCTCCTAAATAATTATATTATTTTTGTTACACATCGAAACACATGAAATGGACTGTCTTTTGGGGGAGAGGTATGCTACGTAGAGAATACTGTATACCATGTTTCTTTTTTCTAGCGAACAAGGGATTGGATAACATCTTTCTGTGGGTATTCACATCCTCATGAACTTTTTTCTATATCTGGTGTTTCATACACTAGTTTTTCGTTTTGAGAAATGAAAGGATGACTACTCGAATTTGGTAGTCATCTGTTCTGTATTATGGTTTCGTACATACTTCTGTGTTTCCCAGATTTCAATTTTACTACAAATGGATGGCTAACCAAACTCAGTAGCCATCTCCATTCTAAAAGAAAGACTATTTGTTGAAAAACATTTTTCTTCAAATTCATTTTCCTTCAAAATTTATTTTCAGGGAGAAAAGCAGCTTCATAATATTCAGCTTCTTTTTGCTCATGGGAAATCCTATTTTGGTAACTGATTGTAAAGATAAGTGAAACAACATGCGATAAAAAGACTATTAAAAAGAAAAAAAAAATACATTGTTGACATGTTAAAAGGTAAGTATAAAATTTCAAATCCACAAAGAAAGATGCTCTACAAGAGGTGAGTGTCTTATCACTACGATAGCAAATAACTAATGCCCTTCAGAATATTCTGATCAAAAGTTAGGTGGAACGTCTAAGTACACATGTTGAGTCACTTGCAATTCAAATGTTGTGAATTATTGTCATAGAACTCTATATTGGGTATCACCAGTCATTTCACAATATGAAACAGGAAAATGAATAAAAAGGAGCGTGTCGATGTTTAGTTCTCTAGCTTCATTCTACTGAAGCCTTTTGTGATGCTAACATGGCTTTATCGATGCAGCTTTGCTTGATGTAATCTTGAGCTGGAAAGCATGGAAGAGTACATCCTTTAGTGTTAAGCTGAGGTATATCTTGAAAGTTATATCATCTGCTGCCTGGGTGGTAGTATTGCCAGTAACATATGCCTATGCTTGGAAAAATCCTACTGGTCTAGCAAGGACGATAAAGGGGTGGCTTGGTGATGGACAGAGTCAATCTTCACTTTATATCTTAGCTGTCACCATATACCTTGCACCAAATATGCTTGCAGCTTTGCTGTTTCTATTCCCACTCCTGAGGCGTTTTCTTGAAAGGTCAAATTTCAAAATAATTACACTAATTATGTGGTGGTCTCAGGTACGTCTATTATCTCCCTACAGGATATGCGGGCTGGTAAAATATTGACTTTAAGTTTGCTACATTAAAATATTTTGACATTTGCAGCCTCGGCTTTATGTTGGAAGGGGGATGCATGAGAGTGCATTCTCCCTTTTCAAGTAAGACCAAATTCCATTCGTGGCATTCATAGTTATTGTGAGAAGCACATATTAAGGAATTTAGTTTTTATTTACACCACAGCTGGTTTCTGGATATTCAGGTATACAATGTTTTGGATCCTACTCATTGTTGCAAAGTTGGCTGTTAGTTACTATGTCGAGGTGAGCTGCTGTTTTACTGTTGAGATAAGAATTATTTTAATTCCGTTCCTAGATTTTCTAGTAGAAAAAGTAAGTACTCATCTGACTAAATTGATGTGTTCTAACAAATTCTTAAGTTCTATTTTATGAATGTTTATTTTCTTAACTCAGATCAAGCCTCTTATAAAACCAACTAAAGATATCATGAATGCTTCAATCTCAAAGTACGATTGGCATGAGTTTTTCCCTGAAGGTATATGCCAAATGAAGCATTGAAACTCAGCATATTGAAGGATCTGATCTTTTTGTTTACTCTGCAGCCAAGAACAACATTCGTGCTGTGATTGCACTTTGGGCTCCAATAATTCTGGTGATTTTCATCATGTTTCCTTTTGATGCCATTTCTTCCTTTTTTTTTCTTCAACTCTTTGTCTTTTTAGGTTTATTTCATGGACACACAAATCTGGTATGCAATTTTCTCTACACTAATTGGTGGTATCTATGGAGCTTTTCGTCGTCTTGGAGAGGTCTGTAATGGACTAATCTTATTGGCTTTTTAGTGTTGTGAAATTAATTGTTGCAGATCTTTTTTAGGTGAACGTTACTGTAGGTTTAAAGGCTTGCTACTTTTGCTGTACTGCACCAAATAAGAGATGAACTAAAATGACAATTGTGTCAAGAGTTGCATGTTTTTTCTCAGATACATGTTATACTGGTATGGTACTAATTTGATGTTGTGGCGGAGGTACTTCATGATGAAGTAGAATCCGGATAGGGTTTACCTCAACATCGAATTGAATGCTTGGAAGTGATATCACTTTCCTTTAAACTTCTAATTCATTTTGTTTTAAGGGTGAATCTTAATTCGTCTCTTCAAATTGATTTGAGTGCCAAGAGATTTGATGAGTTTTCTTGAAGATACTTACATATAGATTATTCTGACCTAATAATCTCAGCCATTTTGCAAACCAATGTGTTCAAATTCTTACTGTGCACTAAGAATTAACACACTTAACCTTGAGAGAATGAGGGAGATCAAGATAGATTGAGCATGAGAATGAAAGTTCAATGTGCTAAACGAGTGGATTAAGGTGCTTTATATATGTTGTAAAGAGTTTATTCTAACCCAAAGGTCACATTTTTTATTAAAGAACGAATCATTAATGTATTGCACCTTTTGGTTTAATATATCATTTTATTAATGCACCTTTTTTGAACAAATGCATATCTTCATTTTTTTAAAAATTTTAATATTTAAAAATAATTCCAAAATTTGAATGTGGAATGCACTTCATGTTCTTCTATTTTATATATTGTGGTGCAAAGGCTGAGTACACGGCTGGTATGATTTTTATGTTTCTCTTGATATTCTAGATACGAACTCTAGGAATGTTAAGATCCCGATTTGAATCCCTTCCTGGTGTATTTAATGATCGGTTGATTCCACGTGAAAAGTCTGAAACAGCAAAAAGAACAGGTTTACGAGCTTTAACAGGAAAAATTGAGGTTTTAATTCTACTCCGTCATTTGACATTTCTCTGTTATTTGTTTATTCACAAAGTAAATCCTTTTCTAAACTAATTGTTATTCTGATTGTTTCAGAAATCAACTAATATCAATGAGAAGGCAGCAGCAAGATTTGCTCAAATGTGGAATAAAATTATTACTAGTTTCCGAGAAGAAGACCTAATAAGTAACTGGTATAATGTTAAGGATTGATATTGTTGATGATTTATTGTTTTCTTCTTTTGAAGTATAGCTAAAGTGTTACACCAACTATTGGGGACAGGGAAAGGGACTTGTTGCTTGTTCCATATTCTGCAGATCGTGATTTGGGCTTTATCCAATGGCCTCCTTTTTTGTTAGCTAGCAAGGTAAATGACAGTGTTGTGTCTTCTATTCTCTTCTTCTCCATTATCTTTCCTCAGAAATAATGAAGAAAAGCGCAAAATAAACAAAAAATATTTTTATGTTTCACTTCAATCTTGAGACATGTTTCTTTATATTGGTGATGCTCATTGTGTAGATACCAATAGCATTGGACATGGCAAAAGATAGCAATGGAAAAGATCGTGAACTGAAGAAGAGAATTTTGGGGGATTATTACATGGCCTCTGCTGTTCGGGAATGCTATGCATCATTTAAGAATATCATCAACTATTTGGTTGAGGGTGCACGCGAAAAAGAGTAAGTATTATTCTGCAACAAGTCAACTACATGATTTATTACATATGAAAGTTCTAACTGTAAGATCCTTCAATGTACTGCTTTCTCATGATATTTTCATATTGTCAGAGTCATAAATGGTATTTTCGTCAAGGTTGATGATCATATAGAAAAGGAAACACTCTTAAAAGAACTAAACATGAGATATCTTCCTATTCTGTACAACAAATTTGTTGAGTTGATGAAGTTACTGGTGAGAATTTTCTTACTTCAGTAATATTCTTCTAGGTTCTCATTCTTTATTATTCATTCAATTGTATTTCGTCACAGATTCATAATAAGGAAGAAGACAGGCAAAAGGTCATTCTCCTTTTTCAAGATATGCTTGAGGTAGTGACAAGGGATATAATGGAAGATGAGTTACCCGGGTAAGAAACTTAAGTCCATTAAAATGAAAATATTTACTTATGAATATACTGGGATAGATATGACAGGTTCTCTAACTCCTCTGACTTCCCTAATTTCATTACATAACAGGTTCTCTAACTCCTCTGACTTACTTGATTTCTTTACTCATATATTGTATGTTCAGTAATTTAGTTTGCATCGTGGAGATACTATATTTAGGTGTTACCATGCAGAAAAAAAGAAGACTTTATCTCTACCAAGAAAAAGACGACTTTATTGACAGTTTATCGTCATGAAAAAATTTCTGTTATCATATCCTATAAATAAAAGGTTCTGTTATCATATCTTTAGGGCTTCCATCATCACATAAAATAAGCATCTTCAGCAAGTGTTTTTGTGAAAATCAGACAGCATTTTTTTAGAACTGAAATGATAGCTTTTGACCTGGAGGAATGCCCTTTCTTCTTGTCGGTTGCGACAGTATAATGATCCATCCCAATTACGTCTGTTAAATTTGACAGATGACAGGATAAAGATTGCTGTCAACCCTACTTTTATAAGTGGCAACTCAATCTTTTTTTTTTGAAATGGTAAAGGATGATTACCTTGTGGAAACATCCATTTTATTAGATTGGAATTATGTTATATTACACAATGAAAAATGGCAACTCAATCTTACTTCATTTACTTTCCTTTAGTTTCTTGCTTGCTCCATAACTTCATCTTTGTCCCTTTACATGGTTAGAGTTAATTGTCCAAAAAATGAGGAATAAGATAATTGAATCTTGTGTGGCTTCAAGGTGTAATTGTGGCTTTGTGCAATGGCTGCCCAATCATGTTCCATCCACTATGAACCATTAATTAATCCTTAATATTAAGCTTAACATGAATCCCTCTCTTTGGAGTCAGTCTGTATATACTATATCTATCTAGTTCCACCTCTTGTTTTCTTGAGGGAGGAAGGACAACTACGCATTTTGACTAGTCATCCATATATGGAAGTTAAAACAGAGGGAGATTAACAGAGGAAAATATGGAAAGGCTCATAATAGAATATTTGTACATTTGGAAAAAGATATCTTAATACTGCCCCTCAAGTTGGAGTATGTATATCATATGTGCTCAACTTGGGACAAATATAGAGAACTCGAGGACCTCGAAAAACCTTGGTAAACATGTCTTCCATCATGCTACAAAGACCAAGCCTATGGTACAGGAGTCATGTACCTCTGTCTAAATCTGTAGCTGTGTGAAAGCACCTCCAAAAGCCTCAACCAAAGTCGAATCTATCCCAGTGCATCTGGCAGATCAACATCTTGCCATAAAGCAACAGAAAAACATGTTATTATAATGATTAGAAATTGAAATCAAGACAAATAACTCACCTTTGTTTTTGGCAACTCCAGCAAAAACATGGTTCCATCACATCAACTAGGTGAACATTTGGAATTCTCAGCTGCCCGCTCTCCAACTTTACCCATTGCCGTTCCTTTACCAACTTTACTTTTCTTATACCATGTGCATTTTATTGTCTTTTTTTGCTTTACCTCCCTTTTTTTCTCTTTCCCTTTTTAGTGTATATGTTCAAATTTTTTTCTTCATTCTTTATTTTTCCTTCTTTGTTTTCTCTTTTTCTCCCACTTTTCCTTTTCATTCAAGTTTTTTTATTCCTTTTATTTGGCCTCTTTCTATTTTCTCTCTTCTTCCTCCCTGATTTTCATTGTTTGTGCTTGGACCTTTTTCTTATATTTTCTTTGCTTCTTTTTCTTCCCTCTTCTTTTTTTGAGAGGATGTTCTTCCCTCTTCTCCCTCCCCCACATTCAATCAGCTTGTGTTTTTCGTTCCTTTTTATTTTAGATCTTTTCATTTGGCCAGAAACAAAAGTGGATTTCTCCAAGGCATACGATTCAGTGTCATGGCCTTTCCTGTGGCACTCGATGCGGAGACGCGGCTTTCCAGAGATGTGGATATCTTGGATGAAAAGATGCATCGCGACAGCCTCGTTCTCAGTCCTGGTCAATGGGAAACCATCAGGGGGTTGGGTCCAGCCACAGCGGGGGGTCAGACAGGGGTGCCCACTGGCGCCCATGCTCTTTGTACTAGCCGTGGATGCTCTAGCACGGTGCACATTCTCAGCGTGTGCGACAGGCATCATTAGTGGTTTTTCCCCGGAGGGGGGCACAGGCAGTCTAGTTCCACTACTACAGTATGCGGATGACACGGTGTTCTTCATTGAGGGCTCAGTCACGGAGGCACGACGGACTGCAGTTATGGTGGAGCTTTTTGGTGAGGCATCCGGTTTACAGATAAACCATGCAAAGTCATCGTTCATTCCTTTTGGCATGACAGAGGTGGAGGCAGCTTCATGCAGTGAGGAACTGCGCACCCCCTGTGGCACTCTACCGATCACATATCTCGGACTGCCCCTGTCTGATAAGTCCATTGGGATCCGTGGATGGGCACCGGTAATGGAACGGATGGAGCATAGATTACAGGGTTGGAGCTCGAGGATCTTATCGAGAGGTGGTCGCCTAGTCCTCTTAAGGACGGTCCTTTCATCACTTCCCATATACTACATGTCTGTTCTCAGGATGCCGACACTGGTGGAACGTCGTATTGACACCATCAGGAGCAGATTTTTCTGGCGAGGATGCGGAGCTAACAGATCAGGGAGGCATATGGTAGCATGGACAGAGATCTGCCGGCCAGTAGCTGATGGCGGTTTGGGAGTCCGGAACCTCCGCTGGACCAACCAAGCCCTCCTAGCCCGATGGATAGGGCGAATCATGGGACCAGGGGAGGATTTGTGGAGCTCAGTTTTCTTTGCATGCTATGGTCGGGACCTCTCATGGGAGTCGCGGATCCGTCTCCTACCCGGCCCATCACATTTCTGGCGTGGCGTGGTTGCAGTCCTTCCACGGATGAGGTCGTTCTTCTCGGCCTGCTTGGGTTCAGGGGACAGTTTTTCCTTCTGGAACCACGAGTGGACACCAGGTGGCACACTGGCGGAGTCTTTCCCCCGCCTGGCGGCTCTCTCTGCACACCCGACGGCGACAGTTCATGAATGCTGGTCAGCAACAGCCACAGGCGGTGGCGGGGTATGGCTTCCTCAGTTCAGAGCTGCATTATCGGACCAGCGTTGCGCAGAGCTCCTTAGGCTGCTGGAGAGGGTAGGCAGGTTCACTCCAAATGCTGCAATGACAGATTGTTGGCGTTGGGTGATAGGCTACTACTCGGCGAACAGGATTTATGGACAGCTTCTTCCAGGAGGCACGGCCCCAGATATCATCAGAGCGGACTGCCAGCGCATCTGGCGTCTACATATACCTCTCAAAGTCAAGATTTTCACGTGGCTCCTCAGACGTGGCAGACTTCTGACGAGAGTATATCGGGCACGTTGGGCACCTCAGGCTGACAGCACATGTCCATTCTGTGGGACAGCAGACGAGGATATCACACATCTTTTTTTCACATGCCCGACAGCCGTCGAGGTATGGCGTAGTTCGGGACTTATTGGTATTGACACATCAGGAACTGACAGTTTCTGGGCCTCGTTGCATACCAGTTCAGAGGGGCGACGAGTGTGGGCAGGGGCCATGGCCATCACATGGGCACTTTGGCTGCAGCGCAACCGCACTGTTTTTGAGGGTGAGAGATGTTATATAGAGAATATTGTACGTCACATATCCTCACTAGTTGAGGAATGGGGCATTCATTAGTTTCTTTTGTCTAGTTTTTGGAGGAGGGCAGGGGAATCATCTTTTTGGGAGGCTTCAGCCCAATTGGAAGCCAATCACACTTGTACATTCTTAATTCGAAATTAATACAAACGGATGTCTACCAACCTTTGTAGACATCCTTTTCCCTTTCAAAAAAAAAAAAAAATGATGCTTATATGTTTACAAGCCCTTGAGTTTAATTAGCATTTGTCTAATTTTTAAAATTTAAGAGTTACTTTTTAAGTTTTCAAATTCTTTTACTGTTGATGGGTTAGCTAGTAGATTTTACTTGATAATATTAGCATTAAAAATATTACTGTAAAATCATGTAAATATTTAGGCTTTAATTTTCCAATGAAAAGCTGAAAAAATGTTTTAATATGTGTAAATTATCAAATAGTAACATTAGATTAGAATAAATGTTGGAGAGGATAAGAATAAACAAAAGGGTTCTTGTTGAGTGGTACTCTTCAGTCAGTTCTAATTATTATTTTTTACAGCTATCTGGATTCGAATCATGGAACATCACATAGTAGGCATGGGGGCATAACACCGCTAGATCAACAATTTCAGCTATTTGCTAAAATTGGTGCTATCAAATTTCCTATACCAGAAACAGATGCTTGGACAGAAAAGGTACATCCTTCATATCGTCATGTCTATGGTTTTATATATACCCTTAAGAAAATGTATATCTCTATATGAGTATGGATATATTTGTGTATTTATTTTGTTTCTATATCTCTCTCTCTCTTCATGTATGCATTGTGTGTTCTTCATATAGGAGTATACTCTCTTGAAAACACAACCAATCACATTCAAACCCAATTTGTGAACAAACAAATATTAGCATGGTGCAGGTCAAATTGGTTGAATCTATGGTGACACAAATTACAAGATATCATGAATATTTCTTATCATAAAATATTTGTGATGTAGAACAAGAAGGATATGTGTGGCACTCTTTGCAAATAAGAGGTTTCTCACCGATCTGGATTTCCTGGATGAAGCGATGTATAACCACAACTTCCTTCTCGGTATTAGTCAATAGGAGACCCACTGGAGGTTGGGTTCAGCCACAACGTGGGGTCTGACAGGGGTGCCCGCTTGACCCCATGCTCTTTGTACTGGCAGTGGACGCTTTGGCAGATTGGTGGGAGGCGACTTACAGGGTACACCAGTCTCGGGTCCATCGGCAGGTCTGGGGGCTCATCATTCATTGGCGATTTGACCTGTTCGAGGTGATTGACACCTGGACGGAGAGATTTTCCATATCGGTGCACATCAGTCAGCGGTCGGAAGGCCAACGGTACTTGATTCCTGTGTATATGGCCCACTCACGGCGGCGCTCCGTGAGAGCCTATGGGAGGAGCTACGTACAGTGCGCTCACGCCTTCCCATGTCAAGATGGTTGGTTGGGGGGGACTTCAATGTCACGCTAGACATTGATGACCGACCGGTAGCACGACGTGGCAGAGACATGGGAGCAGAGACATTCAGGGACTTTATCGAGTCCCACTCATTGATGGACTTCCCGCCGACCAACTACAGGTTCACATGGAGGAGCTCAGCATCACCCACAGCTCGCTCAAGGCTAGACCGCTTCCTTGGTTCCCTCGAGCTTGCAGAGGCACATCAGTTAGCCGACGTCGTGGCCATGGAGCGACCTTTCTCGGACCACACCCCTCTCATGTGGCGGTCCAATGTAGGTCAATCCCATCGTTCATGTTTCAGGTTCGAGCGATCATGGCTCCTGGAGGAGGGCCTCAAGGAGAGGATCACCGCCCACTGGCTGGCCACACCCTCGTCGGATACGGCGACACGGACTCTAGCCGCACGCCTAGCGGCCCTCCGTCTGTTTCTCAAGAGGCACCGTGCACAAATCCGCGAAGACAGGGAGAGGAGACGGACGGAAGCTCTATCGTCGATCTCACGCCTAGATCAAATGGAGGATACACGGGACCTCACCGCTGAGGAGGTCGCGGAGCGTAGAGGCCACCAGGCAGTGATTCAGGCAGAAGACAGGAAAGTTGAGATCCAATGGAGGCAACGTTCCCGCCAGATCTGGCTTCAAGAGGGCGACGCCAACACCAGATTCTTCCACTTATATGCGAGCAGTCGGCGCAGGGCCAACAGGATTGACCAGATTGGGATACAGGGGGCGACCATCACCGGCCATGAGGAGATAGGAGCAGCCATTGCAGCCCACTTTCGGGAGGCTACGAGGAGACCACCGCCTCCGAGGTGGCGCTGGACCCCAGTGGACGTGCCCCGTTTATCTGACGATCACATCTTGTCTTTATCGCAGGACATTGACGAGGCGGAGGTTGTGCAGGCCTTGCGCGACCTCAACGGCGAGGGTGCACCCGGCCCGGATGGTTTTCCGGTATTCTTCTACAGGGAGTTCTGGCACGTCCTGAGGACGGACGTCATGGCGGTCATCCGGGAGTTCAGCAATGGGAACCGGGGTTTTGAACGCCTCAACAGGTTCCTACTCTTCATGCTGCCCAAGCGCACACCAGCGGCGGAGATCGGAGACTTTCGGCCGATCGCATTGTCCAATGCCATTTACCTCATCGTGGCTAGGACACTAGCGAACCGACTGAGGGATGTGCTCGACGATCTAGTCCACCCAGTCCAGTCAGCATTCATTGGCGGCAGATCGATCACTGACAGCTACACCATCGCCTCAGAGATCATTGCAGCCTGGCGACGCACGGGGAGACAAGGCCTCCTCTGGAAGGTTGATTTCTCTAAAGCGTATGATTCAGTCTCATGGTCTTTTCTGTGGCACTCTATGCAGATACGTGGCTTTCCCTCTACTTGGATTTCCTGGATGAAGAGGTGTATATCCACAGCCTCTTTCTCAGTCCTTGTCAACGGGCGACCAACAGGAGGCTGGGTTCAGCCTCAGCGTGGGGTTCGACAGGGATGTCCCTTGGCACCTATGCTGTTTGTGCTGGCTGTGGACGCCCTTGCCCGATGCACATTCTCAGCATGCAGCTCGGGCATCATGAGAGGCTTCACCCCAGAGACGGATAGAGACTCGTTGGTTCCACTCCTACAGTATGCGGGCGATACATTATTCTTCATCGAGGGCTCAGTCACGGAGGCTAGACGAATTGCGATCATGGTGGAGCTATTCAGGATTGCATCTGGGCTGCAGATAAAACACGCCAAGTCATCTTTCATCCCCTTTGGCATGACAACAGAAGAAACAACTAGGTGTGCCGAGGAGTTGCGCACCCCCCTAACAACACACTGCCAATTACTTACCTTGGATTGCCATTATCCGATAGATACATTGGGTCTCGCGGTTGGACACCTGTCATTGAGCGCATGGAGCACAGACTACAGGGATGGAGTTCGAGGTTATTATCGAGAGGCGGTAGGCTGATACTTCTCAGATCTGTCCTCTCGTCGCTCCCTATATATTATACATCTGTGTTACGGATGCTGGTAATGGTGGAGAACCGAATCGACACCCTCAAGAGCAGGTTTTTTTGGAGAGGCAGCGGAGCAGACAGGTGACACACTTGGTGGCTTGGAGAGAGATTTGTCGGCCGGTGTCTGATGGGAGCCTTGGGGTCCGCAACCTTCGATGGACCAACCGGGCTCTCCTTGCTCGATGGGTAGGTCGGATTATGGGATCGGGACGAGATCTGTGGAGCACAGTCTTTTCTGCATGTTACGGTCGTGATCTATCTTGGGAGACACGGCCCCGCCCTCCACGAGGCACATCAACCTTTTGGCGTGGGGTGTCTACCATCCTCCCGCGGATGAGACCATTCTTCCAGGCTTCGTTGGGCAACGGGACTGATTTTGCATTCTGGAGTCATGAGTGGACACCAGGCGAGACATTGGCTTTATCGTTCCCTCGGCTGGCAGCGATCGCAGCACACCCTAGGGCGACAGTCAGTGAGTGCTGGACTGCTTCAGATATGGTAGGTGATGGGATATGGAGACCACAGTTTAGAGGCGGTTTGTCAGACCAGCGCTTTGAGGAGTTTCTTAGCCTATTTGACCGGTTATCGAGATTTCACCCGGTAGCTTTTGAGACAGATGGCTGGCACTGGATGTCGGGTCATTATTCGGCGAGAGAGGTTTACAGGCAGCTACTCCCCGGTGACACAACCCCACAGGACATCAGAGTGGATTGCCTACGCATCTGGCCCTCACGCACACCTCTCAAAGTCAAGATCTTCTCCTGGTTGTTTAGGCAGGCAGGCTCTTGACTAGGTCATACAAGGGGAGATGGGCTCCACAGGCGGACCGTACATGCGCCCTATGTACGTCAGCAGAGGAGGACATCGATCATCTATTCTTCACCTGCCCCATTGCTTGGGAGATATTGCGCCATATGGGAGCCTCGGACATCGACACATCGGGAGTGGTCACTTTTTGGGGTTCACTATGAGTCATTCGCGGGCGGGACAGCCGAGGGTGGCGAAACGTTTGGGCTAAAGGCTTGGCCACCACATGGGCGATTTGGCTCCAACGCAACCGCTCGATTTTTGAAGGGGAGAGATGCTACATTGAGAACATTGTACATTACAGTTTTTATTTACTTAGAGTGTGGGGTTTGGGTAACATGTTTACTCTTTTGTTTGGGAGAGCTTTTGGCACTGCTCTCGTATACATACTTTTACATTTTCCACTCTTACCTTAATACAAGTGGATGACTATCAAGTTGTATAGTCATCCTTCCCTTTAAAAAAAAAATAGTCGTTAGTTATGGGCTTAGTGCCTTTAGTTTAGTTATGAACCCATTAGAGTTCTCCTTATATTAGTTATTCCTTTTATTAGGAGTTTTCCTTATATTAGGTTATCTTTTATTAGTTTTATTTTCATTTAGGTTTCCATACTATTTGATATATGGGTGTTTAGAACCCTATAAATACCTTTTTATGGTTCTCTTGGAACTCAGACTTGATTTATAATATTCGCTAATAGCATATTTTATTTTCCCTCAAGTGGATTCAAGTCTCCATCAATTTTTTTCATTTATGATTGAAATAATGTAGATGAAATATACTTTCTTTTCATTTGTGACTTTAAATCATGTAGATTCAGTTGAGGATCTTCAAGTAATACAGAATTCAGATAGTAGACTACTAGTAACAAGCAAACATAACAGAATAGACTACAAAAATGACTAATAAAGCAAAACTGTAGAACAAAAAAAACAAGAAACAAAACAAAACACAGGATTGCAGCATAAAATGAATTGTGTCAAGAGAATATTTTAATGTAAACTATTAGGAAATTGGTTTAGATACTTCTTTTGAGATTTAAAACTACATGGTAGATCTCCTGCTTTATTACAAAAAACGAGTTACATGAAGGTAACAATGTACATATCAATTCCCCCTCGCCATCATTCTCTCCCCCACAATTTTGCTGCATCGATTGCCTGTGGGATGATATTCTCTGTATGGAACCTTTCACTTCTGAAAATGACACAGGAATTCTTTGAGACCAAATTGGCCATAGAATAGATAAAGCCCGCGTTCTATTATGTCGGGAGATATACACTCTTGTATCCCATGTCTACTGCCTGTCTGAAAAGAACACCAAAAATCAGCAAACAATGCCACATTCAGCCAAACAACTGATACCTTTCCACACCTCCTTCTACATTAAAAAAAATAGATGATTTATATCCTCCACAGCATTGTTACAAAATACTCAATTAATATGCCCAGAGTTTTGTCACCATGATCTATATGATTTTTTTAGTGAGTAGCCATCCACGTCGAAGTAGCCATGAGAAAATTATATTCTCAACGGAATCTTACATTTCCATACCATGATACAATCTTCAGTTCATAATCAGTCACATTCCCGGTTGATGCTAGAATCTCATACACTTTCGTTTCTGAAACTCTCTAGATGACCATAACCAATTATCATTTATCCGTCCAACTTCCCAATTAGTATAATAAAGTCCTTTGTGTGCTGAGACGGATGGACGCTAGTGAAGATACCCTTTAAAAGCACCATAAGTCTTTGAACTTTTGTAAAATCATTATATTTGTGATTTTTTTCTTAATATTTGAGCCGCTAATATTTTGAAAAATCAATATTTAAGTCACTATATTAATACAATATTTAATTTTGGCAATGTGGCAATGCCATGTAACTACAATACTTACAGAAAAATCTATTTGATACATAAGTATTATTTTTTTACCCATTAAAGGAAATAACTCATGTTAAATTAGATGTGTTACACATCTCAAAATCTTAAGCTCTTAGGATGATACTCATCATTATATTTGTAATGTTAACACTTTCCCTCATGTGGGCGATGTTGATAATTTTTGGTCTGGTCCAACTCACTGGGTGGACAATGAAGAGGAGTTTTTTTTGAAAAAAATATAAGAGCTCCGTCGGGGTATGAACTTATGATACCATGTTGAATTAAATGAGCTATCTGCTATCTCAAAGGGTTAAGGTATTCTGACACATTCTGGGCGGTCTTTCGATGCATCTGGCAATCACGCATACCCCTCAAAGTCAAGATCTTTGCTTGGCTTTTGAAAAGTGGTAGGATCATCACTAGGGTCTACAGGTGTAGATGGGCACCGAGCACGGAAACTAAATGTAGAGGTATGGTTACTAGTTCAGTGTACAAAGGTTGACTCCTCGACGAGGGGTACCTTTTGGTGATCCCTACGAGCAGTCGTCACTAGGACATATCAAGGATGGAGGCGCCCTATGATGTTGTCTATGGCGATCACATGCGCCAGAAACCACACTCTTTTGTTTTGGAGGAAGGGGGATGCTTCTTTCTCTTGTTTCCATATGCAAACATGCATCTCATGTTTTCGGTCTTAATACAAAACAAATCGTGTAGACATCGTTTTGTTGCTAAAAAGAGGTTAAGCTATTAGGTCCTTAGTTCTTTGTATTTTTATCCTTAACAACTCACGACACTTCTATTTTTTTATTGTAATAATTGTAAAATGATAAAACTTTTTTATAAATAATGTGATTGCCATTCTGGTGGAGCTTTTCGGATCAGCATCGGGTCTTCATATCAACCATGCCAAATCGGCTTTCATCCCCTTTGGCATGGAGGCGGAGGAGACAGCCAGCTGCGCAGAGGAGCTTCGCACACTGATCGGCTCTTTACCGATCACCTATTTGGGTCTGCCTCTATCAGATCGGCACATCAGCTTGCGTGGTTGGACCCCGGTGATAGAGAGACTGGAGCACAAATTACAGGGTTGGAGTTCGAGACTGTTATCGAGGGGGGGTCGACTGGTTCTACTGTAGTCGGTTCTGTCAGCCCTTCTATCGTACTACATGTCAGTGCTTCAGATGCCTGGAGCAGTGATCAGTCGGATTGATTCTTTGAGGAACAGATTTTTCTGGCAGGGCTGTGGACAAGACAAAAGAGTGCATATGGTAGCGTGGCAAAACATTTGTCGACCCACATCACATGGCGGGCTAGGTGTCAGAGATCTCCACTACGCCTTGGGCGCTTTTAGCCCGTTGGGCGGGGCGCATCATGGGTCTCGAGGTCAGCCTTTGGCAGGAGATTTTCACCACGTGTTATGGACGAGACCTATCATGGGACTCGAGGAGCTATCTTCCGCGGGGAGATTCATGTTTTTGGAGGGGAGTGGCAGTAATACTTCCACGAGTACACTCGCTCAAGAGGCCATCACTCGGCTCGGTGAGGCCTTCTCCTTTTGGCAGTAGGGGTGGGGTGGCTCTCGGGAGGCTCTTTACACACGGCGTTCCCACGGCTTTGGCCACTGGCGGCACACCCGGCAACGTCTGTGGCAGAGTCATGGTCTGAGGCTGGAGATCGGGGCTCCGGAGCATGGACCCCAATTTTCAGATCCGCACTGTCAGACCAACGCATAACAGAGCTTATACTACTTCATCAGAGGATTGCCCCATTCCGGCCGGACCCCTCACGGTAGGATGGGTGGGTTTGGACCCACTACCTTACTCGGCCTGCAGGCTTTACTTACACTTCCTTCCAGAAGCCACCATGGATAGAGCTTCAGCTAGACTGCAGATCCATCTGGTGCTTGCGGATACCTCTCAAAGTCAAGATCTTTGCTTGGCTTATGCGGCATGGTCGACTTCTCACTCGGGCATACAGAGCGAGATGGGCACCCCAGGCGGAGACATCCTGCGTTTTATGCACGGAGGCAGTGGAGGACATCCCACACTTGTTTTTCAGTTGTCCGAGGATACGGGAGATATGGCGCCAGACGGGTAGACTGCTCGCATTCCCTGCAGATGCAGAGGATCTCTGGCGGCCTCTACGCGCGTCGTGAGCCGGAGGCAGGGGTGGAGACGACTACTGGCGACGTTCTTGGCCGGTTCCTGGGCTATCTGGCTCCAGCGTAACTGGACCATTTTTTGTGGGGAGAGATGTCAGGCTGAGACAGTTGTACACCATATTTCTTTTCTCCTTCGGGAGTGGGGTTTTGGGTAGGAGGCTTCTTATCCTCGCCGTGAGAGTGTTCACCTGTAAATGACATCTTCATACATATATATACTTGGATGACAACCGCCACACCGGGTGTCATCCTTTTACCTTCAAAAAAAATTTGTTGAGATGCAATGACATGACATTGCCACATCAACATATTCCTTTTAGTGTGAACATTTATTTTTCAAATGATGAGTAATCCAAATATTGAATAGAAAACTTGAGTGACCTATATAATGATTTTGGAAAACTTGGAAAGCTTGCAAGATTGTACACCCAAGAAAGAACTAGGCAGCCAAAATTTTATTCTGTTTGTTTTCTATGTAGGACAAATAGTTAGGAGTCCTAGGTGTTTAAGTTTTGTTTAAGTCTATTCAATTTCTTTCTAATATTTTTCTATATTGTACTCATTTTTTTTCAGTAAAAGCTTATAGATAAGACTCAATTTTTTTCTTTTTCAATTAGTTAATTCCATTTTTCTTATTCCAGAAACCCTTTGTGGTATTATCTTTCTTGGTGTATTCTGATTTCACGCACGAGAGTGATATAAATCATTGTATGCTTTTGTTGGTGCTTTTAAACCATCAGCCTCCTTTGGGACTCATTCAAAAGTTGTAGTCTCCTCCATTTCGTCCCCTTTGCACTAGTTTTCCAATATTCTGAAGCTGTGATGTTGTCAAATTTACAAATGCCTTTTTAGCAACTAATTTTCAATTACAAAAGTTATCTTTAATTAGGCTTGATATTGTCTATAAGATGTATAACTTCAAAATTTCCGGTGGTTCCAGCTGAAGAGACTACATTTGTTGCTCACCGTGAAGGAGTCTGCAATGGACGTGCCATCAAACTTAGATGCAAGAAGGCGAATTTCTTTCTTCTCAAATTCTTTGTTTATGAATATGCCTAGCGCACCAAAAGTTCGCAACATGTTATCGTTCTCGTAAGCATTTCAAAATCCTTATTTAACTTTTACAAGATACTGCTAAAACCATGATCAATTTTAATACCATATATTATCTATATAATGTCGTTTTGCCATATATTTATAATTCCAAATGTTGTGAAGCAACGTATCTTGTGATTTTATAGTTCTTTCATATAACTTTGTCTTGCCTACCTATTTCTTGGGCCATGCTTGTTTCAAGGAATTTTTTTTCATGCAAACACTTTACCATTTCTTCCTTGTGTTTGGCAACCAAAATCTGGTTATTGGAAAATATTTTTCAGTTGATCAGTAAGTTGTTTACAACTTTGGGGAAATTGTATCAGTTGAATTGGGCTCCTGGATCAGATATCTCGTGTCCTTTGTGGTGATGGAGCTGAGGACATCAATCACTTATTTCTTTATTGTGGTTTTGCAAAAGATATATGGTGTATGTTGACACAATTTACTCTGGAAGTGAGCACTGAGGTAGTTTTTGAAGGGCATTTAGAGGTGGGGTTGCATCGTCGCGGGTCACACATGCGTATCAGGTAAGAGGAGGGCAACCTCAATTGCAATCACGTGGGCCATTTGGTGACAACATAATGCCTGGTTCTTTCACAGATATTATATGTTGAAACTTTGATACATTTGGCGAGTGGTTTGATTAAAGGATGGGGTGTTGAAGGGTGATTTTTTTACACTTGATATTTATACTTATACATCTCTGTATATAAAAAGTTCTTTCTATAAATTGGATGTCTGACAAAGGGTCAGCCATCCTTTTTTCCCTCGAAACAAAACTTTGGGGAAATTGTTTTCCCCTCATTTTTAGTGAAAATATTTTTCAAACTCACACACACACTCATACAAGGTTATTAAACTCACATGATAACTCATAAAATCACCAACTTTTACTAGTAAAGGCACATAATTAAGTGAACTCGGTTCAAAATTGTAAGTTTGTAATTATTACTAAACTCTGGTAGATTCTAGAGTTAATTCGGTAGACTCGGGAGAGCTTGCGCATAGACTCAACGAGTTTACTAACTTAGGAATTTATCAAGGGTTTGGATGTATAGTTGGAAAGAAAAAGAATACTGAGCCGAATGAGATGGACTTCTTTCTGTTGCCTAGCTGCTTGCCAGCTTGTTATTTGCATCCAAGGCTGAGCAATTGCGCCAAGCGACGACGGCCAACTATTGAGCAGCAAATTGAGGACATCAGTCACTGAGGGATGGTGATTGTCCATTATAAACCACAACAGCCCTGCAGTCTCTGATCTCTGAAAATATTTCTTTCCCCCTCTCAAATTCCAAAATTCACTCACTCTTACCTTCTAGTCTTTATCATTATTTTGCTCTCTTTCTAATCTCTAATTCACATTTGCAAGGCTATGTCGATTTCTTCCTTCTTTTTATTTTTACTTCAATTTGACAATAATATTGATCGTGAAGAAATTAAGTATAATAAAATTGGTCATTTAGAATTGTAATGTGGTTACCTTTTCTTGATTGTCTAAACTAAATCTTATTGCTTTGTTTACAATTATGTCTAAAGTATGAAATCCATATGGATTCAATTTGTATGTAATAGTTTTGGAATTAGCTTGAAAATGATGTTTGAAAACTATGGATGAGGATGATGAATCATGATTTGTTTTGTTTCATCTTTAGAAGTTTGAATTATGAGCACTTATAACTTTAAATTGATGTATGGAACTATTTATTATTGACACTCTTTAGGTATATTAATATGTTATATTTTTTAATGTCGTATATAAATTCTATCACTTGAGTTTGCTGAATGCAACATTAGTTTCTATAAACTCTCAAGTTTGAAAAAATGCTCTCATATGATATATAATTAAGTTATATTTTAATATTTATTGTTTTATAAAAACTAAACAATTGAAAATAGTAATTTTCTCTGTTTCCAACATTTTCTCCCAGAATTATTTTTAGGAAAACGAACACAACTTTAGTCTTCTTAAGTAGACCATTCTTAACAAGCATACTTGAACTCCGTCGCATGCTGGTTCTAAAAGAGTCGACATGAAATCCAGCTCGTTCTTTTTTTGGTTAGTTCATCTAATTTCACAAATTAACTCGTGATTTACAACCTTGTTCACAACTGCACAAAATAAACAGTTTGTAGTTTTCCATTATTTCTTTAGAAAAATGGGCTAACATTGCTGCTTTTGAACTTTTTTTGAGATGGTGCTTCTTTTTTTTTTGGTCAAATACTGTTTTGAACTTTGATCTTATATCTGTTCAACTCTACTTTAGTTTCCAATGAAGCTTTTACACTCTTTTATTCTTTTGTTTAGTTTTTTTAATTCAAAAATAAAAAAATTATCACCATCATGCATTTGAGGATTTATTGAAGTAGATTAATTTTGTTGCTCCTTTTATTGGGACTTTCCATCGTCATATCCATTTTACTTTTATAAATTTCATTGGTCAGTTAACATGGTGAAAGTTTGCTGCTGCAGTGTCTTGACCCCTTATTTTAAGGAGGATGTTCTTTTCTCTTTACAAGGCATAGAAGAGCAAAATGAAGATGGAGTTTCCATCTTGTTCTACCTACAAAAGATATATCCAGGTTCATTTTTTTATTATCGAGAGGACTATTTTGGCTGTTATAATGCCAATTTTATGTCATCTCTCGTCTTATGTATTGTTTATTGCATATTGTAGATGAATGGACGAATTTCCTTGAACGTGTGGGTTGCCCAGAAGAAGAGCTTCGTGGCAATGAAGAATTGGAAGAAGAGCTTCGGCTTTGGGCATCTTATCGAGGCCAGACTTTGACGAGAACTGGTAAGACTCTTCTTGTCTATGTGGATTTCCGAAAGACTTTGTGTATCAACCTGATAATCCTGAGGAACCCGCTTCATGTCTTTATCTAAATGATGTTTAACATTTAATATTTCACCTCTAATTTACTTTCTGGTTGGTGCAATTTCCAGTAAGAGGAATGATGTATTACCGGAAAGCTTTAGAACTTCAAGCTTTTCTGGACATGGCACAAGATGAAGGTGGTGCTAGAGATTGTTTTGTTTGGGATATTCAACTATTCTTAATGGAACTTAATGTAAATTATCATGTGATTCAGATCTAATGGGAGGTTACAGAGCAGTTGAGCTAACTTCTGAAGAACATTCGAAGGTTGGGCGATCCTTGTGGGCACAATGTCAAGCTGTTGCTGATATGAAGTTTACATACGTTGTCTCCTGCCAACAGTATGGAATTCAAAAACGAGCTGGTGATCCTCGCGCTCAAGATATTTTACGACTAATGACTACGTAAGGATGATTCTCAGACCTTGTGGTTGCATTAAAAGCTTTTTCTTAGTACTAGATGGTCCAGTTGTCTTGGATATTGCAAAATGTGAAACATGGAGAAGATCCTTCGTTATCTCCATTAAACTGAAAAAATATTCGTCTTTTGCCTTTACTTTATACTTCTTCGTAGTTTGGGTTTATAGCTAATCATTTATATAATTCCTGAAAAGAACTGAACTTTTATATATTGTTTAAAACTGAATGATATCTGGAATAATTATCTTTCAGATATCCATCTCTTCGTGTTGCTTATATTGATGAAGTTGAGGTGACTAGTAATGACAAGTCTAAAAAAATTGAAAAGGTCTATTACTCTGCACTGGTTAAGGCTGCAGTATCCAAGGCTGATGATTCAAACGATCCTGTACAAAACCTTGACCAGGTAACATAAGTTTATCAACTGAAACTGAATTCTTAACCAGGTGCTATATGCTTTATATAACTGTAAACATTTGATATTTGTTGAGTCCTCGACATTTGCTGCTTGCCAACTTTGATTTTGCTTTAGATCATTTACATTTTCAATCCATATTATATTTAGTTATCAGCTATATGATTCTACAAATTACGCATATAATAGTGTATTTTCTTCTCTCAAAAAATATAGTGTATTTTCTCTTCAGAAAGATAATACTGTCTTTTTGTAATGCCCACACTTTTAAGCAAGCATATGATAAGTTGATATTTACTTAATTATGCAAAATAATTATCTTCTATGGTCAACTAATCATTTGTTCTAAAACTAAACCTTTGAAATTACTTAACAGCCAATTGCTTGTTGTGTCCACCACTTCCCTTTGTTGTAATATCCATCCAATGAACTGTGTTTCTATCTGTAATCTATGTCCAATGAGATTGTGAAATGTGTAACACATGGAAAAGTGAGCCTTATATGTGTGCTTGCCACCTAGACTAGTTAGACAATGTGAAATTACGAATTTTGACCACTCTATCCATTTATTACCCGAAAGGCAAATCCGATCTAGACTTTTATATAAGGCATTCTATTAGATATTTTGGGGGAAACGAAAACACACCCTTGGAAGAGTGCCAAAGGGGAAAAAGGACTAGTCAAAGAAAGATTGATACGCTAAGAAAGGTGTGTTACAAATTGTAACAACGAAATCTTTAGGCAAGTATTCTTTCTTTAATTTCTTGTTGTTATACTATCCTTTTTAGTATTCTAAGTATCTTTATCCCATATTGATACCTCAATCTCTTTTTTATGTCTTCTCGATATCATAAGCTTCTCATGAGTTTTTTTTGTTATATGAACCGCTTCGCATTTATCCTCAGTTTCCTTTGCTTGCCAACATATGCTTTGTGTACATTCATTCTTCTCTGCAGTGTTTACTTTTGGTAGTCCCAAATTGAAAAGTATTCTTCTGCACACATTTCAATTTGTCGAAATCTAAATGTTTTCTTTTGTGAAAGAAATCAATTTTAATTGTTTTCTTACAAAATATTAAATCTTTTACAGATAGGAACATTAATCTGTATGATACAAATGATGTTTTTCTTTGATATCTGTGGAAATTCAGGAGTTTATTTCTTATTCATAACTGAGATCTTATGGTCTCTTATATAAAGGAGACCAAAGGAAGAAATAAGAAATAGGAAATTAAAAGCTACCTTAAAAGTCTTTCTTAGCCTGCCATAAAAGTAACTACTATAAAAGGCCTTTTCTTAGGCTACAAGTTAATTCTCAACACTCCCCCTCAAGTTGGAGCATAGATATCTGCCATGCTCAACTTGGAAAGACATTTGTCGAACTTTATCCTAGGAAGTGGCTTAGTCAATACATCAGCTGTCTGATCACCAGATGATACATATGAGGTGGATATAAAACCTTTCTTGATCATGTCTCTACTGTAATGACAGTCAACTTCGACATGTTTCGTCCTTTAATGGAAAATAGGATTGTTGGCTATGAATAAAGCTGCTTGATTGTCACACTTTAGATGCATTGGGAGAGACACCTCCACTATAATATCATTCATGACGGATTTAACCCACATCACTTCTGTAGTAGCTTGGACCATGGATCTGTACTCAGACTCTGCACTGGATCTGGCAACCACAGTTTGTTTCTTGCTTTCCCAAGTAACAAGATTATCCCCCATAAAGATACAGAAACCTGTAGTGGACTTTCTATCATTTGGACATCCAGCATAATCAGCATCAACATATATAGTGATATCTAGGGGCTTCCCACTAAGGAAGAGAAGTCCTTTTCCTGGCGCTGCTTTCAAATATCTGAGGATAATGATGGCTGCATCCCAATGTACCTTCCTTGGCTGGTCCATAAATTGGCTAATTCTGCTTACAGCAAGAGAATTGTCTGGCCATGTGACAGTGACATAAATAAGTTTCCCAATAAGACCTCTATATTTTCTGGCATCAACATTTTCTGTATCATCACCATGAAGATGAATGTTATGATCCATGGGAATCATTGCAGGACGTGATCCCAACATTCCTGTCTCCTTTAGTAAGTCGGTAACATATTTCCTCTGGCACATAATTAGGCCTCTACGGTTTCTAGCAAACTCTATGCCACGAAAGTAACGAAGATAGCCAAGATCCTTTGTAATGTCCAAGAAAGGACTTGGTATAAGAGATGCCTTGTGAATCATCACTTGTGGCAATGATATCATCAATGTATACCAAAAGCGCAACTCTACCACGAGAAGTTTTTTTCACAAAAAAGTGAATGGTCAGCGGTGGAACGGATGAACCCTCCTTGCTCTAAACTCTCCAAGAGTTTCTGGAACCAAGCTCTCGGACTTTGCTTCAGGCCATAAATTGCTTTATGTAGTTTGCAAACCTTGTGACACTCCCCCTCATCTGTGAAACCCGGTGGTTGCTGCATGTAAACCTCTTCATGTAAATCACCATATAAAAATGCATTTTTCACGTCAAGTTGAAAAAGCGGCCAATTTTTGCTAATTGCAACAGACAAAAGAGTCCGGACCGTGGCCAATCTAGCCACAGGAGAGAAGGTGTCAAAATAATCAATACCGTAAGTCTGTGTGTATCCCTTTGCCACCAGACGAGCCTTATAACACCCACTTACAGCCCACCACTACTGCATCACTAGGGGGTGTGACAAGAGTCCAAGTGCCTCTGGACCGAAGAGCTGACATCTCCTCCTGCATGGCTGCCATCCACTGAGCATCATGAATGGCCTCCTAGTAGGTTTTGGGAATATCTACAGTAGAGAGCCCTAGAATGCACTGTTGATAAGAGGGTGAGTCTCTCTATGGATAGATGACTAGAGATAAAGTTGATCAACGTGCATGAGCGTTTGCCCTTCCTCATAGCTATTGGAGCATCTAAATCATCGGTGACATCCTCAGGAGCAAGAGTAGAGTCATTAGCTTGGTTATCTGAGCTCATCTCTTTTAATCCATCACCTGTAGAGACACCAACTGGAGTGCTATCAGTAATAATATCGTGTTCAGGATTTACCTCGGGCGTGATAAGTGATGGCGCATGCGCAGGAGTAGGGAGAGTAGAGGGAACATATTTGGGGCGACGATTGTAAACATGTTGAAATCTTTGGATAGACACCTCCACAGCGGGGACCTGAGAGGGTGCCTGAAGATATACTTCAGTGTCTGTCTCATCTGATGAATAATGCCAAGATTAGAGAAGAAAGAAGACAATAAGTTATTGCAAAATTCCAAAGCATTATCAGATCGCACAATTGTAATAGATGCAGAAAATTGAGTCTTTATTTCATGGATAAAAGTTTTGATAACATTGCCAACATCAGATTTATTTTTCAGCAAAAATAACCAAGAAAGACGACTAAAATCATCCACAATAACAAGATAAAAACGGTGTCCTTGAAGATCAGGAACACGACTCGCGCCCCAAACGTCCAAGTGAAGGAGCTCAAAAACAGCACTATTGCTTCGACCTTGTCGTCTTGGGAAGGAAGTGCGATGGTGCTTCCCAAGTTGACAAGCCTCACACTGGAAAGAGGACCTCAAGGAGACTTGTGGAATGATTTTACAGAGTTTTTGAAGTGACAAATGACCAAACCGAAGATGCAATAAAAAGGTAGGAGTTCCAGAGGACACAGAAGCACTACCAGCGTAAGGAGACTGCTCAAGTCTATAGAGACCATCCTGCTCATGGCCACAACCAATCACTTTGCCCGTTAATATATCCTGAAACACAAGAGAGATAGCATCAAAAATAGCACGACAGTTGAGTTGCTTGCAAATTTGATTAACAGATAACAAGCTAAGAGGAAAGTTGGGAGCATGTAACACATCCTTCAACCGCATGGAAGAAGTGAGTTGGATCTCTCCAAATCCAATAATAGGAGAGTGGCTCCCATCTGCCAGAGTGACAGATCTACCTGAGGTAGCACTATTGATAGTAGTGAATTGACTTTTATTTCCACAAAGATGTCTGGAAACGCCTGAATCAACAATCCATCATGTGGAGGCATCAAACATACTAGTGGTACAAGCACGAAAAATACCTGACGGACCAGCAATTGCGGCTCCGTCATTTTCAGAGACAGGAGTTAAGGAGGAAGAACCAGGTGATATAAGATTCTTTAACTGCGAGAGAAGGTTCTCGTACTTCAAGTCCTCCGATGTTGAGGTGGTAGGCTGAGTGGAGCCTTTAGCCACATTGTTGGCTGAAGTAGGTCGTCCATGCTTTTGCCAGTAAGTCTCCTCTGTGTGTCCCAACCTATTGCAGTAGTTACATTGTGGTCTACTTGCACGTCCGCCTCCGCGGCCTCTGCCAGTGCCACGATCCCGGCCAGCAGTGGACCCACCATGACCACGAGTAGCTGCAAAGGTTGAGGGGGCCTCTGAATTAGGGATAGTGGGAACCACTATCCTGTTGAGACGACTGAAGCATTCCTCAATCGGTGGGATCTTTGCACTAGTCAGCAACTGATTTCTTGCGGACTCATAAATTGGATCAAGTCCGAAAAGAAATACTCCCACCATTAGCATGTCCCGATATGCCTTCTGGTTTTCGCACTGACAAACTGGAAAATAGCTATGAAGCTTTTCAAACATTGCATACAGAGAGGTGTAATAAATGTGGAGAGGCTGCCCACTTTGCTTGGTCTGATGAATATCATAATGCAATTGCAAAATCTTCGTCTCATTCCTTGCTTGAGAGTATGTGGCAGCAAGAGAGTCCCACATAGCTTTGGCCGTAGGCTTATGTAAGATATCATTTGCTATTTCCAAAGATAATGTCCCTGTGAGGCAGACTTTGGCAAGGGCATTATCTTTTTTAAAGGAAGCATATTTTCCTGTCTTGACCGTTGGCTCGGGCTCCATCAGAATATGCTCCTTGTCATGAGACTCCATAGCGCTCATGAACTGCATGGACCATAACTCGAAATTGGTTCCATTCATCTTGACAATCGGGCCNATATTTTCCTGTCTTGACCGTTGGCTCGGGCTCCATCAGAATATGCTCCTTGTCATGAGACTCCATAGCGCTCATGAACTGCATGGACCATAACTCGAAATTGGTTCCATTCATCTTGACAATCGGGCCCAGGTGTTTGATCTCCCCCTGATTAATCATCCCGTTGTCTTTGTTGTCTATATTTTCTGCCATATCGAATGGAGGAAGCGAGCCAAGGTTAATGAGATTGAACTGTTAGGTCTACTTAGACATTCGGGGGGTCTGTGGGTGTAGACCTAGCACCACATGACTCTCCCGAACCTGAGAAAAGATCGAAAGACCTTCAAGAGGTCTGTAACCAGCCTAGAAGATCCTATGCACCAGCAGCGTCTCTGTTGCGAGTTGATGATGAGGAGTAACGTAGCAGCACCACGACGAGACTCTTGCAGGCTGCACGATGTCGATGCAAGGAGAGCAGGCCTCGAAGAGCGTCGTATAGAAGCTAGCGAAGCAGGTTGGCAACCCTGCAGCAGCTGGAACATCGCTTCCTCACGGTTGACGAAACAAGAGATGCCGCAGCAGGGTGCCGTCGATGATCCACAGAGGGAACTGCACCAAACTAGGTTTTTTTTTTTGTGGAAGGGTTAGGGTTTCAGAATGGCTCTGACACCATTTGGAAATTCAGGAGTTTATTTCTTATTCATAACTGAGATCTTATGGTCTCTTATATAAAGGAGACCAAAGGAAGAAATACAAAATAGGAAATTAAAAGCTACCATAAAAGTCTTTCTTAGCCTACCATAAAAGTAACTACTATAAAAGGCCTTTTCTTAGGCTACAAGTTAATTCTCAACAATATCAGATGATTAATGATGAATACAGACATGCATAGGCACATTACATATGTACATGCTTATAGAGGTGTAATGAGATGTATTGTCAATTAAGTAGATCTTAGAACAATCAAGTCATTTATGTGCAGGTTATTTATAAGATTAAACTTCCTGGGCCAGCCATCTTGGGCGAAGGGAAGCCAGAGAATCAAAATCATGCTATTATTTTTACACGTGGTGAGGGTCTGCAGACTATAGATATGAACCAGGTGAATATGCATTTACAGGTTTATCTGCAAATTTAATTACTGGGACATCTTAGTTAACTTATTCTTTCTGTAGGAACACTACATGGAAGAGGCTTTAAAGATGCGAAATTTGATGCAAGAATTTCTGAAAAAGCATGATGGTGTAAGATATCCATCAATACTTGGTGTTAGAGAGCATATATTTACTGGGAGGTATGTCTAATTACCAACTTTTCAGTATTGGTTAGGTTCAGTTTCATAGTGACATTGAATTACAGTGATCTCATCTCTTTTGCAGTGTTTCTTCTCTTGCATGGTTTATGTCGAACCAGGAAACTAGTTTTGTGACTATTGGTCAGCGTGTACTTGCAGATCCATTGAGGTCAGATTCATATTTTCACTTGCTATCATTTCAAATATTTTTAAGTCAACCAATCCTTGAGGTTCATCTTCTGTGGGTTGAACTAGTAATACATTGATACTTGCAGTTCTTGCCTGTTATCTCATTGACAATCTATACATGACCTAAACCGATTATTTAACTTCTATCGTTATAACTTTTAGGTGTTAGATTATTTTTAAAGGGTTTATTTCCTTAAACTTTCCTCGAACTATCACGAAATTTCAGATCTAACCTTGAACTATAAAACCAGGCAGAAGTAGATGTAAACTTTTTTGATTGAATAGTTTGATCCAACCGTCTGATATTTCATTTATTCATTTTTTTATTTATTAAATGACCATTTTGCCCTTGTATCTAAAAAGATTTCTCTGCATGCGCAATGGAGAGCTCTCGTAACTTGCGCAAGCATGCTTGCGAAGGCGAACTTGCCTCGCACAAGAGAGTTCACCGCACACCGGAGAGCTCGCTGCACGAAGTCGAGCGCACCTCGCCGCGCTTTGGCGAGCTTGCTACGTGCAGGTGAACTTCCTGCATTTTGCCCCCCACAGTCTCTCCATTCTCGCTATGGCATATGAGCTATACATCACTGTCCACCCTTTCTTCACTTTTATTCCATTCGGTCGCAAGTTGTCCTCCTGGCATTCCCTCGGCATCATCGGAACCATTGGTTACAATCACAAGGACTCTGATGCTGCAGCATGGAGGTAGTTCATCTCCCTCAACTCCTCCAGCATCCGTGGCACTTGCTTTCTCCTCTACTATTGGTCAGGATTTGTTTCAGCTCATCTCTTATCTTTGCTACAACTCGCGGCTTGGAGGACAGAATCCAAAGGAACCGGGTGAGAGAGGGCATGGTGTCCTCCCAGCGATGATGAAGATGTTGATGATGACGCAAATGAGCTCGTCGGATCACGATGTTTCCGCGAGCCGCGAAAGAAAGTCTCCCCTCTTCTCGCTGCCTTGTTCCATCCTTCTCGTTTTCACGACCTTGTCGATGTTCTCATAGATGATAGTGATGGCTTTCTACCGAGGAGCTCGCCTGGGCTCAGCTACGCACGAGGCGCCCGCGCAGGTGCAAGCGAGCTCACCTGCGCCAGTGAGCGCCTCGCGCTTAGGCGAGGTGCATGAAATTGCTTGCACGAGCGAGCTTGCTGGTTTTAGCGAGGCGTAGGCGCAGGCGAGCTCACCTTGTGCAGGCTGCGAGCGCACGAGCTCATAGCGAGAGTGAGTGAAAGGGAAGGAAAACATTTTTTTAGTTACGAGGGCAAAATGGTCATTTGATAAATAAAAATGTAAATAAATGAAATGCCAAACTGTTGGTTCAAACTATCAAACTTAAAAAAGTTTAGACCTACTTTTGCCCGATTATATGGTTTAAGGTTAGATTTGAAATTTCGCAATAGTTCGAGAGAGGTTTGAGGAAATTACCCATGTTTAAATATATTCTTTGTCTATAACACATCTAAATTTTTTCCTTTGTACTTATATAATTCTGTTAACTCGAAGTTGTGAAATATGTATTTCACTGGTCAATTTTTTTTTTTTTTTTGGAAAAGATCACTGGTCAAGTTGTGTTACCTCCTAATTTTATTATGACTTTTACTGCCTTAGTCTTTCATGTAGAATATATGTATTTGAGTTAAGTAAATTTTAATGACTCCCAATTCTTGTTTATAGGGTTCGATTTCATTATGGCCATCCAGATGTATTTGATAGATTATTTCACCTAACCAGAGGTGGTGTGAGTAAAGCATCAAAGATTATCAATTTGAGTGAGGATATATTTGCAGGTAAATAAGTAACTTAAATAATAAATTGAATCTTTTTATCAGAAAATACAAATTCTTAATATCTATTTCTTTACTAGGTTTCAATTCTACACTTCGTGAAGGCAATGTTACTCATCACGAATATATGCAAGTTGGTAAAGGAAGAGATGTGGGTCTCAACCAGATATCACTTTTTGAGGCGAAGATAGCAAATGGGAACGGAGAACAAACACTGAGTCGTGATGTTTACAGGCTTGGACACCGTTTCGATTTTTTTAGAATGTTGTCATGCTACTTTACAACTGTGGGTTTCTACTTCAGCACATTGGTACAAAAGACCGATGCCTCTCATGACTATTTGTGTTACTTGAAGATTTTCTAGTATTTGTTTAACATAGGATTGCTTTTTCTTCTTTCCCGGTGCAGGTGACAGTGCTAATAGTGTATGTATTTCTTTATGGACGTCTTTATCTTGTACTTAGTGGGCTTGATAAAGAACTGGCAACTGGAAAGAAATTTGCACATAACCAGCCTCTACAAGTTGCTCTTGCTTCACAGTCATTCGTGCAACTGGGAGTCCTCATGGCATTGCCTATGATGATGGAAATTGGTCTAGAAAGAGGGTTCGGCACTGCAGTTAGCGACTTCATACTAATGCAATTACAATTGGCTTCTGTCTTCTTTACATTTTCATTAGGAACTAAGACTCACTACTATGGGAGAACATTGCTGCATGGAGGTGCGGAGTATAGAGCTACAGGGCGTGGATTTGTCGTCTTCCATGCAAAATTTGCTGACAACTACAGGCTATATTCACGTAGTCATTTTGTCAAGGGAATTGAGTTGCTGGTTTTGCTCATTATTTATGAGATCTTTGGACAAGCATACAGAAGCCCTCTTGGATACATCCTCATCACTATCTCTCTGTGGTTTATGGTTGGCACTTGGCTTTTTGCTCCTTTCCTATTCAATCCATCTGGGTTTGAGTGGCAGAAGATTGTTGATGACTGGACTGATTGGAACAAATGGATCAGCAACCGTGGAGGAATTGGTGTGCCCCCTGAGAAGAGCTGGGAATCGTGGTGGGAAAAAGAGCAAGAACATCTACGATATACAGGAAAGCGTGGGATTATCTTCGAAGTAGTGCTAGCCTTGCGATTTTTTATATATCAATATGGGCTTGTCTATCACCTAAAAATCACAGCACATACCAAGAGTGTGCTGGTAATTCTCTCATTGCAAAGTCTGAGGACACGTTTTGTCATGCTTACATTTTAGCATATATTTTGCTTTCAAATTTTCTTAGCTAAAGCTAGATTGGTTCTTTTTCAGGTTTATGGTGTTTCCTGGCTTGTGATTGTGGCAATATTGCTCATTATGAAGGTATATTAGGTTTTTCTGAATTATATTCCATTTAAAATTAAAATTTGTGCATTGAACCTGTTTGTGCATGTCATTTTGTGTGAGCAAAAGTTGCCCAAGTAATGTAATTAGGAATACTCTACTCGTTTATCTTTGATCTTTTGGACTTTGTTCCTTTTTATGAATCAAACTGAAGACAAGTATTAATAGTAAATATTCAGTCTTAAGATATGCATCCATCCTTAGACACGCTCATAGGAAAAGAGAAACAGGAAACAAGAAGGATCAAGGTACTCCAATTCTTTGAAATATTTGTATGTACATGTAGTACATGCTCAGTCTTATGGCATTCCAATTCTCATCTACGATCTGACTAGATTTCTCCCTTGGGTGGTGGTAACTGGACCTTTGTAACCACCTATATTAATTCAGCAATTTTCACCAGTTATCTCTTTTGATGTTAAGTAAATTGAAATTTTCTTGGTTTCTTTGTGGTCTTTCAGCTAGTTTGTCCTGTCTGGAAGGTAGTGCTTTGTTAATACATGTACTTTATGATATTTGACTAGATTACTATGTGTCGACTGCGGAATAAGTAGGTCTAACCCTTTTTTGGTCCATTATGTGGGTTTAACTTTTTTGGAAATCTTGGAGCATAGTTTGTGTTATGCGGTTGACTATATCTTTGTTTTCCTCATTTTCCAGACTGTGTCGGTTGGAAGAAGAAAATTCAGCGCGGACTTCCAACTTGTATTCCGTTTGATAAAGGGACTTATTTTTGTAACAATTCTCTCCGTTCTAATAATATTAATGACGATAGCTGGCATGACAGTAAAAGACATATTTGTTTGCTTCCTAGCGTTCCTGCCTACTGGATGGGGGTTGCTTCTGGTAAGTAAATGACTCTTATCCTTCCGTCAGTAAAAAAAAAACCTACTTCGGTTGTATAAATTATGACTGGTTTTTGAAATAAACACTCGGAATTGGTTTTCAGATTGCCCAGGCTTGTAGGCCTATTATTTACAGGTCCGGCTTTTGGGGATCCGTTAAGGCACTTGCTCGAGGCTATGAAATTCTTATGGGCCTTTTCCTGTTCACCCCAATTGCATTCCTAGCATGGTTTCCATTTGTTTCGGAGTTCCAAACAAGGATGCTATTCAATCAGGCCTTCAGCAGGGGTTTGCAGATATCACGTATTCTTGGAGGACCAAAGAAAGATAAATCTTCACGGAACAAGGAGTAATTCAATTGTAGCACTGTATGTGAAAATTGGTTATTATTGTTCTACCCATATGTTGTTTATCGGCCTTGCATTGCACTATAGAATTGTTTTGGTGTACATATTGGTCGAAAATGTAAATAAGGATCTATTTAATTAGCGGAACCGTCAAAACAAGTTTATCCTGTGTGTGAATGTTCGATCAGTGCTTGGTCTCACAGCAACCTGCTCTAATTGTTAAAGCAAGAAACTTCTGATGGGAAGAGTCTCAAACCTGAGATGAAGGTATTTTTAAAATTATTACCTAGGCTGCTTGGCAAATCATATGCCGCATCGTTTAACTTTTTAGAAATCATTTTAAATTTGACTATTACGAGCCATCCAAATTTTAATCTGAGAAATAAATTGAATAAAATATTTTAAGAAGTGCACTTAATAAATAACAAGAACAAACGGAATTTTTTTAGTTGGACCATGGTTGCAAAACCCGGCCTGGTCCACTTAAATATGGATTTGGGAGTTGAATCATTTTGGATCAATCAAATATGGACAAAACTTGAGTTCAATTGGCCGGCCCATGAATTTAATCAATTCGATAATCGAGTGAGCCATTCTAGGAAGTTATTTCATTTATATTTATATGATAAAATATTTAAAAAATTATAATGTTTGATATTTCAAAAAAAAAATAATTAATTTGAAAATCATGATTTGTTTTTTTTATAGGGTTTCATGGAGATGAAACATCTTCATATGTTTTAACGCGAAGTACTTATATGATTAATCGTTTATTTTTAGATTGATGGTTTAGATTAAAAGAAGAGAGAGAATACATAAGGCATTGGTTAGGATATTTTAGTTAGGTAATTTTAGATTGTTTTAGTCTAAATCATAAATTTTAAAATAGACGATTAATCATATGAGTGTTTCACGATAAAACACATAAAAGATGTTTCCCCTTCATTTAAAAAAATATATTAAAAAATTATTATTATTAATTATTTTATTATGCTAATATATTTGATTTTGATATAAATACAATATGAATATGTGACTCTAAGTTATGATGAAAATATTGACTTTTATGTTATCATATATTTATTTAATTCACATTTTATTAGTTTACATTTAAATTTTTATCTGTTATTGAGTCTGATTGGTCCGATTTCGTTGGAGAGCTTCTTCGAGTCAATCACGGGATTTTACAACCTTGACTTGGAAAATATCACTTGGTATTTTTAAATAATTTAACTGGCGAAATTTTGATGGAATAAAAGTTGTGGCATGTATATTATAACGTAAAAGTTGACTGATCCACAAAGAAGTTGAGTGATTTAGAAATTCTAATTTTGTGACAGTCAAATGATCATAAAATAAAGCAATCCTTTCATCTCCTCATAAAAGGAACCTTTAATGGTTCATCCTCTCCCAGAAGCAACCAAAATTTTAGCCTAGTTTCAAATTATTTGACAATTATTTTGGGCGACTAAAAATTTTAGTTTAGAACTCTCATAGTTTTAAATAGTGTGCTCATTCATTTTAATGATATTGTGAATGTATTATCCGCTTTGGGTGACTCAAGGACTAATGAGCAGAAAGTAAAAAAGTTTCTCAGGTCTCTCACACCAAAATGACATATGAAGAGAACGGTGGTTGAAAGACAGCAAGATCTGAACAAGTTAGACTTTGATGATCTTATAGGATCTCTGCTGACCTATGAGATGACCTTGGAAGAAGATAAAGAAGAGATCAGCTCAAGGTAGAAGACTCTGGCATTGAAGGCAAAAGTAATTGAGAGTGATGATGAAATGAAAAATCTGAAGGAAGTGATGCAAAGTCAGCTTTTCTTAGGGCGAAGGTGAAGTGCTACGGATGTGATAAGGTGGGTCACTTCAAGAAAGAATGTCCTTCACTGAATAGGAAGAACAAAGGAAAGAATCTCTCAGACTATAAGAAGAAAAATGCGTTCAAAGTCATCTGGGATGATTCAAGCAGTGAGAATAGTGAAGTTGGAAGGAAAGCTTCAGAAAAGGAGGAAGAAGCATTACTGTGCTTAATGGCAGATGATGAGGTATCCTCTTCACACTCTAATGATAGTAATAGCATTAATGATGAATGTGATGGGGATGTCATATTTGATACGCACAAAGAATTTAATCTTATGATTAGAAAATACTCCATTTTGAAAAGAAAGAATGATAATCTGCTTCAAGAAAACGTTAAGATGAAAGAAAACTTTTGTAATTCTGAAGAACAGATTTCTGACCTGAATAGCCAAATAGTTATAAAGGATGCTAAACTAGAATAACATGCTAATATGATTAACTCCTTAAAAGTAGAATTGGAAAATGTTAAGAACAATTTTGAAACCTTTACCTATGGAGGAAAAATGTTAGACGTGATGCTATCTCAGCATAAG
>LTAE01002667.1:20620-57495 GCA_001647135.1 Pontederia paniculata | reverse complement strand
TGCTTCACTGCTGCTCACATGCTCTCCTCCTCTGATACTTGGTCGACCGCTTAAATCCTTAGGACGCCCATTGCACACATATGGTTCTTCATGATATATATTACGTGTGCAGTGGTCGTCCATTCCTTCAGCTCAGGTCGACCGCTGTACCGAACTTGACTATGTCCTGTTACAGAAATCAGCTCACACAAGTTCATCAGTACATACTGAGTTCACTTACAAATTTGTGATCATTCAAAACATTCTCAGGATCCTAGATTCAACATTAACGACTAGTTTTTTGAGAGAGAGATTAGGTCGTTAGTGTAGAGTATAAATTATAATTCCAAGAGTCTTGGGAAGTAACTTTGGCAAATTGATTAGTGAACTTGAGAGCTTGAGTGAAAAGCCTTAGTTCCAGAACATAAGGTAGTTAAAGTGTGCGTTCAAGAGCGAACATTTGTAAGAGGTTGTCTCCTTGCCCTCGCAAGAAAGGAGAAGAAGTTGTAAAGGAGCCTTCGCCCTTGAAGAAGGAGTTTAGTGACCTCCGAAAGTCTTGAGCTCGAGAAGATCAGAGCGGGGACGTAGGCCAAGAGTTTGGTCGAACCTCGTAAACAAACCTTCGTTTATTTGTTTGTCTTCTTCCTTGCATTTTTATTTGCATCTGTGTGCTTCCGCTAAGAAAAGTAATTTAGTTTGTCATCAACCCCCTCTTGGTGCCATATAGATCCTACAATAGAAGCTTATGCAGCAGTCATGGAGCAAAGGAAGACTGATGATGAGAAGACAAGAACATTCATATTAATGTATATGGAGGACAATTTAATTAGGGTCTTTGAGACATGAAAGTGCCTACGAGCTTTGACAAGCACTAAAAGACAAGCACACATCCAAAAGGGACATGAAGTATAATTATTATTGCTTATATACATCACATCATGTAAACAAAATGATTGTAATGACAAAGGACTTGAAAGTTGCATGGTTTGCATTGTCATAACCATTTTATATCACTTCAGTGCTAAACAATCTTTTGCTTACCTTCGACATGACCGTCATCGTTGTTTAGGTGAACAAGTCGATCAAATGGGTTATTGAACTACCCTCCATCTTGGCCATCGTGTAGGACATGGCCAATAGAAAGAAGAAGATTGATGTCTTCGACATGTAGGAAGTTGCTGAAGGGCAGGAGGAAGAGACCCACATTGTGCATGACCGCAAGCGAGTTGGGTCAAGCTTCAACCTTAGGAAGAAGTAGTTCAAGACTAGGATAGGGCGCAAGGTGTCAAAAGTGGCTTGCCACATATGTGGAAATTTTGGCCACTTCAAGGCAAATTTGTCTTGCGGGATCTTGGCAAGATGGCAACATGGGCCCACCCAATGGACAATTCGCCATTATGGTGGAATGTAACACGATGACGATGGACATCGAAGGGTGATGGATTGGCAACTCGTCACATTGCCAAGACCAAAAAGAGTCCTATTGACTTCAAAGAGCTGCAAGAGAGGCAACATATGATCTACATGGGCAACAACACATACTTGGATGTCAAGGACATTTTTGAGTATAAGTTAGATCTAGGTGATAGCTTTATGATACTTAAGAATGAATTGTACACGTCAGTAATAAGACATAATTTAATTTATGTCCTCACCCTTTTGCAAAAGGATTTTGAAGTTAGGTTCTACAGCTAGTGGTCAGGTCACCATAGGCAAGAACATGAAGGCGTATGCATCCATAAGGTATGTGCCCGATCATGACATGTTCTGTCTTAATGTAATAAATTTGATGAAAAAAAAGACTATTCTCAGTATACTATCTAGTTATTTGTTTGACTATGATATATGACATGAGAGGTTAGGACATTTAGAAAACTAACAAATGGAATAAATAAATAAGATGAACTTAATGTCCAACATTTTTGGTGCAAGGACAATACCTTGTGAATATTGCTTGGCCGAGAAAAATGAAAAGGACCATATTTTCTGTGAGGACAAAGGTCAATTGAGTTGTTGGAACTAGTTCATTCATATATTTGTGGTCCATTGAGTATTCCAATGTACAAGAGTAAAGAGTACTTTATTACATTCATTAACGATTACTCTAGATATTGTTATGTATACCTTTTAGAAAGAAAGTCAGAACCTTTTCAGACTTTCAAGAGATGCAAGACACAAGTTGAAAAAAAAGTTAGGAAGACCTATAAAGTATTTAAGAACAAGTAGAGGAGGAGAATATATTTCCCAAAAATTTTGAGAACGATTACATTTCAGAAAGCATACGTAGATAAACTACGATACCATATACGTCACAATAGAATGATGTGACAGAGAGAAAAAATATGACTCTAATGAATGCAGTGAGGTGTATGTTGCCCCACTCGATCTGTCAAAATATTTTTGGGCGAGGTAGTGATGACAACGAGTTACATACAAAACATGATTCTCACTAAGATCGTAGAATCAATGCCATACAAATTATGGAATGGTAGAAAGTCCGAGTTGGATCATCTCCGGAAGTGAAAATGTAAAGTGCACGTATTAGTTCTTATTAAGCTCAGGGATAAGTTGGACTTTAGGGCAGAAATGTGCGGGTTCATTGGATACAATGACAAATTCGAAGGGTAGAGATTCTTCCACACAAAAAATATCTCATAGAGAGTCTGGTTGATACATTTTTTAGAACGAAAAGTAGCAGGTCCATGATGATGATGATCCTCTAATGATTCTAGAAGACGATGGAGACAACTCCGAAGATACATTAGGTTATCCAACAGTGAAAGTTGATGTTTCACGGAATACTATACCTTTGGAAGAAATGGAGGAATCTGTTATTTTCACGAGTATAACCAGCACCAAGAAAGGATCCTTGATAACATCAACGCATTTGGACGATTATATTTTGTACGAGTGTGAGTCGTCATATTGCTCCATTGATGTTCAAATAGAGGACATAACAAATCCTATTTTATATGAGGAAGTGATGACTTCTAATGAGTCAGAATCATAGTCGATCATCATGAAAGTTGAATTGGAATCAATTAATAAAAATATAGTATGGATATTGTGTGATTTGCCGAAAGGTAGCCAATCCATATGGTGCAAATGAGTATTCAAAAGAAAGTATCAGGTTGATGGTTCTCTTGATAGACCTAAAGCGAGATTCGTGGCCTTTGCGTCGATTCCGGCGATCCTAACGATAATGGCATATATGGATTTGAAGTTGCTCCAAATGGATGTCAATAAAACTTTCTTCAATAGAAATTTATCGAAAGATGTATATATGCGACAACATGAAGGGTTTCAAATAAAAAGTCAGAATAATAAAGTGTATAAACTCAAAAAATTATTATATGACTTAAAATAATCGTTTAGACAATGGTACTTGAAGTTCCATGAGACGATAGTTCAATTTGACTTCAAGACGAATAAATTAGATCATTGTGTTTACATAAAAAAAAGTGGGAGCAATTTTATGATATTATCATTGTATGTGAATAATATACTGCTTACCAGAAATAATGTATAGATGCTCAATAATATAAAAAATAAATTGAGCAAGCGATTTGAAATGACAAATATGAGAAAAGCATCATACGTACTGGATATTTGACTTCAAGACGAACAAATTAGATCATTATGTTTACATAAAAAAAGTAGGAGCAATTTTATGATATTATCATTGTATGTGAATGATATACTGCTTACCAGAAATAATGTATAGATGCTCGATAATATAAAAATAAATTGAGCAAGCGATTTGAAATGACAAATATGAGAAAAGCATCATATGTACTGGATATTTAAATTAGTCATGATAGAAACTCAAGAAGCTTGAGTTTAAGTTAGGAATAAAAGATTAACAAAGCATTGAAGAGGTTTAAGATGCAGAATAATAGTTTTGCACCGCCACCGCTAGTGATTGGAAAACAATTGAGTAAAAGTTAATATCCCAAAGCAAAACAATAACTTTAGGTGAACCTTATGTAGAAGTCGTGGATATCTTGAAACTCGTATGCGCATGCGCAGGTGAGCGGGACCTCGCCTGCGCGTGCGAGCATGGAGCGAGAGATAGGATAGAACATAGAGGAGAGGAGAGAGAACAAGTATTATTTTAAATGAAGGGTAAAATAGTAATTTAATAAATTAAAATAATGTGTAAAATTAAAAAAATAGATTGATGGATTAAACTGGGCAATCCAAAAAAATAAGGTCTACATTTGTCTGATTTTATAATTTAAGGGTAGATATGAAATTTTGTGAGTTTATAATTTAAGGGTAGATATAAAATTTTGTGATAGTTGTCTCCTCCATCTCAAAAAGAATGTAAAGTCAAATTATTCTAACTGCATTAAGAACAGTGCAAAATGCATACTTCAATCTATTAAATTTTAAAAGATTTTGTTATTTAGGATTTTGTTTACAATTCCTCACATCCTTCCCTTTTAAAAGAAGTTTTTATTATTTAGAATTTCATTTGAAATAGAATGAAAGTGAGATGACATAAATAAAATACTTCATCGCTCATCTATTTATAGATATAAATATAGATTATTTAAAATAATAAAATAAAAAATTATATTTCTCACAAACTACTTTTTGGAGATCTTAGAATTATCTTTTTTTAATACATCGAGATGATAATTATACTTTATTATTTTAAATAAAAAACTTTGGTAAAACAAATAACATTTTTTATTATATTATGTGGCTTTGCGAGAGGTTGCCACTTGGCGATTTAGACTTTTTCTTTTATATATCTATAGATAACCTCATGATTGAGAACAAAAATTAGTCATGCAAAGATGTATCTAATTGTATGTATTTTGATCTTTAGGTGATTGATGACCTCTTTAAAAATAAGGTTTCAATATTGTATTGCATTGCCAGCTTTGCTATCGATGCGTCATTCTAAGTGCTCCGCTATTGAGGCTCAGCATAGATGATGCTCCTTTCTATATAAGTGTTTCATTCTTCTTCTCTATATATGTGTGTTATTTCATAATAAATATTTAACATTAAACAATGAGTCTTTGCTATATCCAAATTATGCGCATATCAAAGTATTTGTCATTAATAACTACGAACGGCAATTATCCAATGGCTGCGACGAAAGAAATAATTACTAATTGTTCAAATTGTGAGGTCACATTGATTTAAACAGGAGGCTGTAACTATTGCAAATGCAAGAACTCTATAGTATGTTGCATTTCCCGCTTTTATCTTTTATTTCGGCCTTTGATTCCATTGTTTTTAACATTTTTTTCTTGTATTCCGGGGTATGATTTGATTATGTTTGAAGGTCATCATTTATTTTCCAACTATCTAATGTTAATATATATTTTTCAATAATATGCTGATAATTTTTTTAGTGTTGATTATTTTTTTCAATAAGACGTTCTTCCAAAATATTATTTCACCGGCGCCATCACATTACTTTTTATAATATATTATCACACCTGGACTTTTTTCCCTAGATAGCTTTTATATGAATCTAGATTTGATTATAAATATTTTTTAATATCTAATTATAATTTTCAATGCATAATATCATAATTATTAAATATATTTATTTTATGATATTATTATCATAACATATATGTGGTGCGATAAGTGAATAATATTTGATTTCTCGTGAAATATTACTTCTCAAAATTATCTTCTTCGTTTTAATATAACTTTTTTATATTTCTTATTTTTTTATTAATTGTGAATTATGTTTATAATTTATTTAAAAATGTACACGTAATACTGATGACATGTTTTTAGTAATTTATATAAAAATATATTTATATATAAGTTGTGTGCTTGTCATTTCGACCACAATTTTTTCATAGGTCGACCCATCTAAATAAATATTTTTCAATATTACATAAAATAATATATTTTTATTATTGGATTATTTAAATTTTTGTTTGAATATTTTGGGCAAATCATGCCATATGACATAAGTTTATCTTCAAATATTACATGGCATCATTATTTTATAATCATTATTCTATTTCTTCACACCACAAACTTCAAATGTGAGACTCAAAATAAGTAATGAATGCTTATCTTACTGTTATATTATTTATAGAATATATAATAGGTATAGTGTAAAATATAATTTGAAAAAGTTCATGATTGAGTGTCATTTGTCATCTTCGATTTATATAATCCTAATTTTATGTGTCAAAATTTCTTAATTTACTCGAGTTAGTATTATTTTAAAATAATTATTATATTTTTGATAAATTAATCATTTAGAATATTTTTTATCTTAATAATTTTATGTGTCAAATTTTCTAACTTAATTCAGTTATGCTTTTTTAAAATAATTGCTATAACTTTGTCTATCCTAATTAGTCTTTTTCTTTCCTTATAAACTTCACATATATCTATTAAAAATATATTTAGAAATTTAATATTTAGCAATGCTCTCTATCTTGGGATGTCACATTCCAAGGCTAGACGCGCTCATTTATTTATAAGTATAGATGTAAATATCTACAATAATAAAATAAATTAGATATTATTGAATAATTAATTTTTAGAAATTTCATATTATATATTTATTGACTACAACAAAAAATGTTAGCATAAATGATATTCTATTTACCATTAGATCTTTTAGATGTTAGAATATTTTGAGCATGGCGTCAATCTTTTATAGTCATTATTCTATTATTTATATCGCAAATTTTAAATGTAGATCTAAAAATAAATAATAATATATCTATTTATCATATTGATTTATTATCTATATAATATATATAATAGGCATCGTATATAAAATAATTTGAACAATTTCATGATAGCGTACCACTTATCATCTTTAACTTATATATACATGCATGGTTTTGCCACTATTTTTTATTATAAATTAAAATTTTAAGATAATAACTTTTAAATATTTTAAGCATGTGACATGAACCTTATCTTAATATACTACATGGCATTTTCTTTTATAATCATTATTCTCTTCTTCTTATCATTAACTTCAAATATGAGACTAAATAAAGTGCATGTATATATATACCACACCTATTAACTTATTTATATATAAAAAAAACTATATACATCTACACCATATAAAATGATTTAAAAAAAAATAGTTGTGGCTTTTGTCATCTTTAATTTCATAATATAAAAAATAAAATAAAATAAATAACTTTTAAAATATCTTAATCATGAGCCATATATTAAAACATTATATAACATCCTTCTTCATAATCATTTTTTTCTTTTATTTATGTCACAAACTTCAAATATGAAATTAAAAGCAAATATATATGTCACATGCATCTAATAACTAAAATAATAATGATTTCCAATTATTTAAATTCTTGTTATCTTAGTAATTTCATGCGTCATGGCTTCATGAGAGATTACCAAAGTTGCTACTTCAACTTCTGCTTATATGTATATATATTAGATATATATGAGATAGTTAAGATATTATAATTTTTAAATGATCATTTCAACTTATTTTGTTCAAATTATGTAGTATAGATCTTTAGATATGATATATTATCTAAAGTCATATTTTTAGTATACTTTATTTGAATTATATAATGTTGATAGTTAATATATTAATTTATTCTCATTATATACTACCTTGACTTGTTTTAAGATTTTAATTAAATTGTATTTTAACTACTATTTACATTACTTTCTTTCCTATTATTATTATTATTATTATTATTATTATTATTATTATTATTATTATTATTATTATTATTATTATTATTATTATTATTATTATTATTATTATTATTATTATTTCTTTTTTCTTGTCCCTCTCTTCTGTAAATATATGTCAAAACCTCATTAGGAGAATGTGAAGGAGAACAACAACGCGGATCTCAAGGGAATGAGAGCGAGTACAAATAGAATGCAAAGAACAAACGAGGAAAAATCCTAAATGAAAATACGTATATAATTAGGAGGATCAAATGTATGATTTCTCATATGTATAAGACTCCATAGAAGAATCGTATGAATTGAAATTATAATTCGATATGCTAGGTTTGCTCTAAATAGGAATTTATTTATACCATATGTTTTATGTCTATGATTAGATTAATGTTCCTAAGATTGCAGATAATGATTTATGATCAATATATGGCACTCAATCTATGTGTAATTGCTTAGATGATAACGCTTTGTTTTGGGATTTAATTTATATGAAACTTAATCAAGAGAATGAGTAAAGGACGTGCAAAAAGGGAAAAACTAATCTGGTCACGATTGTGACAAATTGGTCAAGGGTCATGAGGACAAATAAACAAAACTAGTCACTTCGATCATGGCGTGACAAACTTGTCACGGGTCGTGAGGGCATCATTCACGACTGTGACTGATTTGTCATGGGCGACGAGAAATGGATGGATGAAAAGAGCTTCTGTTACGGCCATGATGAAATATGTCATGGGTTGTGAAGTTGTTGGGAGAATATAGCGTCTTTAGTCATGACCGTGAGTCGGAGGAGACATTCAGTCACAAATCGTGATAGTCATTGTCATGGGCGTGAACTGCTAGTCACGCCTGTGAAGAATATTTTTAGTCGTGACATGTTTTTTTAGAGGGTCGTGACATGTTGTTTCACGTCCGTGATATATGATATCATGCATGTGAGGGATATTTTTAGCTGTGAAGTTTTCCTAAAGTTGTCAATTGGTTTTATTTATTATTTATGTGTTCTGGATGCAGGCCACGTCACCTGAAGGGATAAAGTTTATTGATTGAATGATTGGTGTATAAGATGCATAACCTATATTTCCATGATAACGATCTAAGAAGAATATTGCATGTAATTGAATTAATCCATGAAGTGTACGATTTGATTCCCGATGAATTGAATTCTAACTGTGGGGTAACTGTGTTCCTTTAGAAATATTTGAAAAGAGTTCCTATAGGTTCAATTGGGTTCCTTCAGGAACAATTGCTTAAAGGATTCCTTCCAGAATAATTGTTTAATCGAATTACTTCGAGAATAATTATTTAACAGATTCTTTAGGCCTAGCTAGTCTTAATGGCACCAGGTAAAATCAATGACATTCATGATTGTTAATGCTTCATTAAAGATTGATTATTTTAATTGAACGACTTAGGACAACAAATAGTCAAAAGAGAAAAAAAGGATCATGAGTAAAAGACCGAATTGAGCTTGAATCTATTGAGCAGAAAAGAACTGAGCATTGTATTATAACAATGTATTGAAATTCTTGCAATTGATAATAAAGAATATTGTCAAGAATGAGATAGAGAAATAAGAAAGATGAAAAAGATACATGCAAATGATAAGTTAGTTTATTGGTTATAGTTTTTCCTCTACTACATCATTATATATGGTTTATCCTATATTTTCTTTAGGAGACATTTACTATATTACCTCTCAGCATTACCTAGTAATATACATTGATTACCATTTGTTAAATTCTCAGTAATGTATATTACCATGTTTACTATATATAAGTAATCTAACTATCAATTCATATTACCATGTTTACTTATAAAAAAATACTAAGTAATATACATTAATTTATCAAAATACCCTTTATACATATTATTAAGTTACAAATTTATATTATTAAATTGAAATTTATAAACTTAAATCGTAAATTCACAACTTCATGTATTGAGTAATTTAATAACCTTAAAATAAAATAATATTTATAATTATTAATAATAATTAATAAAATATTTTTTGATCAATAATGCTTATAATTAATAATTAATGATATTTTAATATGATAATAATAATATAATATTATATAAACATTATTTAAATAAAATTTATTATTACTTTTATTATTATTATTTGTGTTATTATTATTATATGATATATTTTATTGTGTTATATTTTATTTATGAAAAATTTAAAAGGATAAATATGAAAAGTAATTATAACAATTATTAATTTGGTAATATAAAAAGACACATCCCTCATGGATAATCTTGATTGTCACTTCATACACAATCTACATTGCTAGACAATCTATATTACCTACAAATTAAAATAAGTAAACAAAGTAATCTGATGGAACCAAATAATTTTAAGTTTAGATTATGAGTAATTTACAAAGAATACAGGTAGGAAAATGCCCCCTTACATATTGGGCTTCATCGCTTATAGAAGAATTATCTCTCCTATTTTTGATCTTGTAGGCGACGAATGTAATTAATAGGTGATGACACTGGTGATGCATATGTTTGTGAGTTTGAAGGTTTGCACATGTTAAGAGTCTAGTCATCATTTCAGATTTTATCAAGCTATGAAACTATTTTTAATCATGTTCTTTTATTTTGGAACTATGTAATAGAGTTTTTCTACTAACCTTATTCTATGGAATTTTATTTTAAAGATTATCATTTTCGTATTGTTCTATTTTATGATATGTCCATATTGTTGACTGACATTTTGGTCAAAGTCCAATCAAAGAAGGATGTCGGAGCATCTTCAAGTTTGTATTATGCCACCTAACGGGGTGTGGATTTGAGAGTGTTATGATTAGGTATCAGAGCCTAACGAGAGACACTTCTTAGTTGTCTCTAACTGAATAGAGTCTATGTGCAAGCATCATAAACAGTCACTGTGTCATCAAGAAGAGTATAAGTCAAGTACTAAGGAGGTTATCAAGTAAATAAATTAAGTCCTAAGGAGGTTCTTGAGAGGGAAAGAAGAAGAATTTAATGTTAAGTCTCAAATGAGATTCACACTTAGTTATTTATTTTTCTCTTATAAATGCAGATGGCTTCAAGATGTATTAACAATCGTCGTGAACAGTCCCAACAAGAGCAAGAAGCAACATAAGGTGAGAATCAAGATAGCCAAGTCCAAGGAGGTAAACAAAATTAATAAGAGCACACTCCCAAAGATACAATCCAACAATGTTGCAGGCCTCCTAAATTCAATGGTAGTGATGATTTCGGTGAAGTAGAGCTATAGGTGGACTCATGAAAGAAACCTTTGTGCTAATATAGTGCTCTAAACACTGAAAGGTCTTATGTGTCGCGCATCGTCTCACAAAGGATGCAAAGGACTAGTGAAAGATCACTAAGACCATAAAAAACAATAGGTAGCCACTTGGAAGGATTTTAATGAAGCGTTCGAGACATGTTATTTTTCTGCATATGAACGCAACCTGAAGAGGAGGGAGTTTTTTGAACTGCAATAGGAGAAGTTGTAACACCCCCGATCCATTCAAGATATTGTTCGCTTTGGACCCATATGGCCCGCACGAATTTAAAACGCGCCTTGAATGGTAAAGGAGAATGCTACATATAAGCCCATGACCACCTCCGTGTTTTGTCCATGTGGAACTAACTTGCATTCTCATCATCATCTTGGGGCCTTACAATCTTCCCCCCTTCGGGGCTCAACGTCCTCGTTGAGTCGACCCACATGATTCAAATAAGCACGCGAGGTTGGCTTTGATACTTTTGCTAACACCCCCGATCCATTCAAGATATTGTTCGCTTTGGACCCATATGGCCCGCACGAATTTAAAACGCGTCTTGAATGGTAAAGGAGAATGCTATATATAAGCCCATGACCACCTCCGTGTTTTGTCCATGTGGGACAAACTTGCATTCTCATCATCATCTTGGGGCCTTACAAAAGCTGAGTGTGGCAGAGTACTTGAACAAATTCATACAACTAGAAAAGTATAATACATTGAAGAAGGATGAAAGAGAAAATGTTGATCATTTTGTTGAAGGATTGAACCCAGAACTAAGGATGTAGACTACTGGGGGAAACTGTAAGACCCTCAATGACGCATCTGAATTGGCTAAGCGCCTAGAGAGATTATGTAGAGCGCAAGAAGGAATTTAAAAGAAAAAGCCCATCACAACCAATAAATCATGACATGCCTAGGTGTGACGAACGAAGAAAAGCCAAGCCCCCAACTAGAGAGATCTCCATCGGGATGAGCGTCTGTGCCTCGTGAAGAACAACCACCACAAAAACAAGATGATAGGAAGCTTTGCCCATATTGCCAAAGGTTTCATGCTAAGGAATGTTGCCGCATGACGGGTGCATGTCCTAATAGCGGGAAGCATGGTCACTTTGCTAGAGTTTGTCTAGATTGACGTAGGGACCAAGACCCTCAAAGGGCATGAGGACCCCATAATCCCGCATCAGGAAGAATCTACGGCATGAGAGCTAAACCCGAACCACATGTTTACGATGCACTAGGTACTCCTATTGAACCCAACCGAAAAGATTATGTAATTTTAAAATGCATTTTTTAAAATACAATACATAGAAAATAAATACTCTTTGGAAAAAGTATAAAAAACATATAATGAAAGGACAAATAATATGACGGAACTTGAGGACAATTTTATTTTTAATGAGGTTACAATATAGCAATAAAAAAGTTTAATTAATAAAAAATTGTCCCATTTTATTTTGGAATTTTCAAATTTAATAATAGAGTTCTAGTTATTTGAAACTGTACAAAATCCTAGAGAACCCCTATATATAGACCCCAAGGTAGAGAAACTCTCTTTTCTCTCTCACAAATAAACTCTAGTTGTCGCAGTCTTTTCCTACCTATTTTTCCCTCAAGTGCAGAAGAAAGGGATCTCTTCCCTCTCATGGTTCTCCCTATTCTTCTCCATCTCTTCTCTAAATATATGCTAGAACCCCATTAGGAGCATGTGAAGGAGAACAACATTGCAGATCTCAAGGGAATGAGAGCAAGGACAAGTAGAACGCAAGGAACAAATGAGGGGAAATCCAAAATGCAAATAGTTATATAACTAGGAGGATCAAATGTAGGATTTCTCATACGTATAAGCATGCATAAAAGAATTGTACAAATTGAACTAATAATTCAATATGGTAGGTTTGCTCTAAATATGAATTAATTTATGCTAGAATTTTTATGTCAACGATTAAATTAATTTGCCTAAGATTAGGGATAATGATTGATGATTAACATATGACGCTCAATCTATGTGTAACCAATTAGATGATAATATTTTTTTTAGATCTAATCTATATGGAACTTAACGTATCAAGAGAACGAATAAAAGCCAAGCAGAAAATGGAAAAATGGATTCAGTCACGACCGTGACAAATTGATCACATGTCGTGATGACAAATAAATGAAACTAGTCGCTTCGGTCACAACTGTGGCGAACTTGTCACGAGTCATGAGGGCATCGTTCATGGTCGTGACGAATTTGTCATGGGCCATGAGGGAGGATGGATGAAAAGAACTTCGATCACAGTCATGATAAAATATGTCACATGTCGTGAAGTTGTTGGGAGAATATAGCGTCTTCGATCACGACAGTGAAACACTCGGTCACGGGTCGTGAGTTGGAGACATTCGATCACGACCACGATGGTCATTGTCACGACTGTGAACTGCTAAGTCAAGCCCGTGAAGACAACTTTTCATGGGTCGTGAAGGATATTTTTAGCCATGACATGTCGTTTCACGCCCGTGATGTATGATATCACGCTAGGGATGAGGGATATTTTTAAATATGAAGTTTTCCTAGAGCTGTTGATTGGTTTTATTGATTATTTTATGTGTTCTAGATGCAGGCTACATCACTTGAAGAGATAAAGTTTATTGTTTGAATGATTAATGTATGAGATGCATAACCTAGATTTTCATGATAAGGATCTAAAAAAAATATATGTGATTGAATTTATCCATAAAGTGTATGATTTGACATCCGATGAATTGGACCCTAACTGTTGGGTAATTGAGTTCTTTTAGGAATACCTAAAAGAGTTTCTTTAGGTTTAATTGAGTTTCTTCGAGAATAATTATTTAATGGGGTTCATTGAATATAATTGTTTAACAGATGTTTTAGGCGTAGTTAGTCTTAATGACCCAAGAGAAAATCAATGACCATCATGATTGTTAATGATTCATTGATTATTTTAATTGAACAACTTAGAACAAAGAATAATCAAAAGAGAAAAATGATCATAAGTGAACTAATGAATTAAGCTTAAACCTATTGAACAAAAATGAACAATGCAATTAACGCTTTACAATTAAATAATAAAGAATATTGTCAACAATGAGATAAAGAAATAAGAAAGATGAAAAATGTACAGGTGAAGGAGAAGTTATTTTATTAATTCTAGTTTTTCTTCTTTATGCATCATTATATGTGATTTATTTTATATTTTCTTTATATATTGAACTTCATCGCTTATGCGAGATTTGTCTCTTCTTATTTTGATTCTATAGACAATGACCATAATTGATAGATGACGATATTAGTGATGCAGATATTCGTGAATTTGAGTCTAGCATGAAGGCATTTTAGATTTTATCAAACTATGAAACTATTTTTAATTATGCCCTTTTATTTTGAAATAATATAGTATAATATTTTATTTAACTAGACTATTTTATGAAATTTTATTTAAAAAAATATTATTTTTGTATTGTTTCATTTTTATGACTTGTCTATATTGTTGATCGTCTTTTTTATTAAAATCATATTAAATAAATACCATAGTGTCTTTAAATCTGTGAATTTAAAGACATTATATTAATATTCATGATGGGCTAGTTTGTTTCAGTGTAACGATAACTACATGTAATACATTTTAAAGATAAATCAAATTAAATATTACACAATCCATAAAAATGCAATACAAGTAATTTTGATATTTTATTTTTAAAATAATATCATTTCAATTTTTATAATAATAAATAATATAAAATAGAAAACAATAAAAAATAAAAGGATGGACAAAATATTAAGGGCATTAATTTAAAATTAATAAAGATATAAATATATATTATGCATTGCAACAAATATATATAATATATTCACATAAGAAAACAATTATTTTTATAATAGATAAAGTGATAAGAGAGAATTAAAAGAATGTTAGGGTCCACTTTAATTAAGAAAAAAAATAATAGTTTGTTGAATCCACCGGATAATAAAACATTTGATTTTTTTAATAAAGCAACTCAGAGGTAGTTTGGTTTGACGTAATTGTAAATCCATAATGTAAATAATTGTAGTTAGAAATTCTGATATGATTTATATTTACGGGAGTTACTTTTTCTTTGTTTAGATAGATGTAAATAAAATTTTGGAAAACGAATTACGTTATTTGGTTGAAGTTAAAAGTTTGATGTAAGTGTTTACTTAAAATAAAATAAAATATTATTATATATTAATAAATACATAATTAAGTGAAATATAAGTGAAATTTATTTTTTTTATTTTTTCTTCTTTTAATTTATTTTTCTTATTTTTTATTTTTAATGTAATTGTAATTACATGTAAATGACTTTATAGCACAATTTCCAATGCTATAAAAGCACTTACATGCTAGCACAATTTCCAATGCTATAAAAGCACTTACATGCAGTAGTTAATTTTACAGCTGACCAAGCTGACCAAACATGATTTCTGCATTTACAACATTTCCATTTACTTGTAAATGCATGTACAGCAAAACAAACAAGTCCTCAATGTCGCAATTATAAAAATTTAGAGCATGATATGTTAACCATTATAATAAAAAAATATATAATAGATTCACATAAAAAAATAAAAGTTATAAAATAAAAATAATTGTTTGTTGGGTCTGCCGGATAAAAAAGTATTCAAACTTTTAACATAATTTTTATCAATTTAAATTTCATAATATTAGAAATAAAATTTTAATATATAAATTAAATAATATATATTATTATAAAATATCTATATAATTAAAAGTTAATTAATTATTATATAGTAATAATTTATTTTAACTAAATATTTATATCAAATTTTTAACTTCAACTAAATAACGTAATTTATTTTTCGAAATTTCATTTACATATATTCATATTAAGAAAAAATAATTCCTATAAATATAAATTATATCAAAGTTTTTAATTATAATTATTTATATTTCAAATTTATAATTAAGTAAAATCAAACTATCCCGACGTGAAGATCAATTCGTCCCAAGAAAATATTTTGGGTTGGCAACCCCATTCCCCCAATAAATGCCGAAAGTATATTACCCATATACAATATTATCAGTATTTTTTCTTGTAAAGTAATTTTATATATGTTATATATATTATAGCCAAACCCTAATCCCCTGAGACCGAGTGCCCATCCAAACCCTAAGCCTCCGCGACAGCCGCCTCCCTCCGCTCCATCCATCCATCCTCCCTCCGCTCCATGGTTGCTCTGCTGGTGATCACTTCGTCCCTGCCTATCTCTGCTTCATTCTCCTCCAGATGTGCTCCACAATGGCCGCAGACTTCCCCTAGTTCTAGCTGCTGGTAAAAAGGTATAGCTACTTTGCACTTTCTGATGTTTTTCTTTGTTCTGCTCCACATGTTGGCTGCTATGTTGCTGAGTGCCCTATTTCTATTTCTGATATCGAAATGAAATCTTTTTATTTCAACAGATATCAAAATATTTGTAATTCTTTATGTTTCTAACATATTAATACATTTTATTTTTAAATCAATGTGGGAAGCGATCAAGTTAGTCCTACATTATCTCTAGAATCTAATCCTATTTATTTTGTCTGCCTTCGGTTGCATCTGTAATTATTTAACCATGATGGGACTCTGAGGTATGCCGGTCAAATCCCGTCACTATCTTTCTTTCTGTCGGTCAAATTTTGCTTTTGACCTCATAGATCACTTGTGAAATGAGCTGTGCAAATCCGCTCAGGCATAATGTCTGTTACTAGAAGTCAGACATTCGGATGAAGCCGTCGTGGCTAGGTTAGCGAGACCAAGCTTATTCTCGTCCTATTAGCCTTTATCTACCTGATATGCGTGCTTACCTCTTGGATCTGATCGAACGGAAACCCGTGCTCGTTAGCCAGTTTTTCTCCATGCTATAAACATTTGATGGTGACCAAGTACTCTTAATAAAGGATGTGTTAGCCTAGTTGTTTGTATTCCTCTAGTCTGGGAGAGGTTCTAGATTTCTATTGTACCAAAGTATTTGTATTGGGTTTAATTTGTGCAAGATAAAGAAAATCTACGTCACTTGGTACTAGTTAATTTTAATCTTTTCACATTGACACTCGTTTTTCAGATGGAAGACATTTTTTCTTAGCATGCATAGTGGTAAAACTAATGGTTATGGTTATAAATGTGTTGGCTTTGACTGTTCTGTTTTCTTTTTTGGCTTTGACTATTATGGAGTGACATCATGTGAAATAGATTCAGTGACCCACATTATGATAGAACGCAAGTAGAAAATAAAGATAGGGAAAATTATAATTCATTGTCCCATTTGGGTATTTATTTACAAGTTGTTCATGTATATTTTTCCTGACTGCATAAATAAAGATTCTGGATATTCTGGTTGATGCAAGTTTAATTTCTTAAACTTTCATATAATGAAAAGAGGTCAATCAATACACCCGTAATGACATCTTTATATCTCTGCACAAACCCTTTATACACATTTTGTTCAGCATATGTATGAAAGTCATATTCTGTATTCTGAAAGAAAATTGAAGCTATGCTATTGTTTACTTCTTTTTAGAGGTACTCTAGCCATTATCTTTCATCAAATGTTTTTGGAGCTGCAATTTTTCTTTTCTCTTTGCACATTAGAAAAGTAAACTGAAGAATCATTATTCATGAAATTACAATCATTTTCAGATATGAAAAGATGAAACCACAAGGGAGTAGTATAATTATGCTATTGCTCATCCATAGGAGGTAAAATACAAGAAAATTCAAGTTGTTTGATAGATTTTAGTTTATACATTTTATGTGCTACTTTCTTGGCATTTGTTTTTGAGTAGCAAACTTTCGCTTATTTGTGTTTCTCTGTTAAGTATTCCTTTTACACATTTGTTCTGCAATATTGTTTGCTATTATTATTCACATTATGGTAATATTTGTATGTTTCATTTATGTTGATTTCATGTATCTTAACATTTTAGTGAAACAGAAATAAAAATTAATACTCCAACACTCTCCCTAACTTATTACATATCATTTATTTGTTTTATGTAATCTCAGTTCAATCGATAAATCGACTTCTCTCTTGGGATGATCCATAATTAGAAAACTTTTGGAGACCTGCATTGCTGAAGGAGATAATGTTTTTTCTTTGTTTTTCTTTCTTACAAATTGTGCTTGACATAAAAATTTCGTACATCCAAGGTAACGCCTACATGATGCGGATGATTTATAAAGACTTAATCAAAGAGATCTCGCCCACAATTCAGTGTTTTTTCCTTTTTTTATTCACTTTTGTATTTTTATTAGATCTCTATGAACTTTTAGATTTGATTTAAAGTAGTGATATGATATCTATATAAAGACAAGAGTCCTTGCAACTTCTGGGGGCCTTCAATTTTTTAATTTTTTTGGTTATGTTATGCTTTCCCTCGCTAATTATATATATATATATATATATATATATATATATATATATTGAAAGTATGTCACTTGAATATGCATAGGCAATTATTTCATGTTTTTGAATGTAGAATTCACATTTTTTATGTAACTATCTTCCAATTATTGAACATTTTGATCGAAGTTTCAACCTTGTCTGAAATATGTTGAAATCTATCAATAGATGGAGATTTATTTGGCACATCTCCCTATAGTTTGGACATTATAAGAATATCTATTCATCCATTTAGTTTAATTATGAACAAAAGTTAAATTATGTATGCGAAGATTAATAGTTAGTTGATGGTTGAAGTTCTAATGTCAAGAAAACTGTAAGCATTGATGACTCTTTTTTATCTCTTATATTGATACTCTGTAGGCTTCCATTTCAATGTCAAGGCTGAGGAATATGGCAGATCAAGTTTATTTTCTTTTCTGCTCTTGTCAAATGTCGTTCATTTATTTAGTTTGTATAATCTTTTAGTTCAGTAGATTGGTGGATTTCTCTCCAAGGATGATATTACCTAAAAACCTTTGTTCTTCCGTTTCATCATCCATGCGGAAATAAATGCTTTTGGTGACCTGAGCTGAGGGGAGATTCCATCCATCTATCTATTTCTTTTATATGTTTTACAAAATTGTGTTTGATCTCCAAGGATGACGTCAAATATAAAACTTTCGTTCTTCCTAGATGTAATCTACATCTATGTGATGCGGATGATTCATGGAGACCTGAACTGAGGAGATCTCTCGACCAATTCAGTTTTTTTTCTTTTTCTTTTTTGTTTGTGTATATCTATTGGATCCTTATGATGTTGAACATTATTTTAAAGCAGTGGTTTGATATCTATTTGAACTCAACAATTTTTTGTAACTTTGGAGGGACTTTCTTCAAATTTCTCGTTTTCTTCCTTGTTATGTTATGCATTTCCTAATCGCTAGTTATGCTCATGATTTCATATATTGTTCTGACATTTAAAATATTTGTCGTCTAAATCTATATAGTCAACTTTTTATGTATTTTTTGAATTTTGAATTCAGATTTTTTTGTCTAGATATCTCCCAATCGCTGAACATTTTTACCAAAGTTTCAATCCTTCTGAATTATGTCCTTGTCGAAATGCATCAAGCTCATCTTGCCACTTTTTCTAGACATTTTAAGAACAATTGTTCATCCATTTGGTTAATTATGAATGAGAAATAAACTTTGTATACACTTGAAAATTAACAATTTGTTTACATTTGAAGATGTTTTTTGTTTCCTTATATTAATACTTTGCTGACATAATGAAACAAATAATCCTTACCGAAGTCACTTTCCAAGAAAGAGCTCATGAAGATCTATAAAAGCTACCATTAACCTATATCCCTTGTCGTTGGATTTAATACCCAAAATCTAGCTAAAATTTTATGTTCTTTGTCATATTTTTAATATATTTTTTGTATAATGTTTTTATTTTTTTGAGAAGAAGGATGACCCCCGGTGATACGGTTGTCATCCATGTATATGTATATGTAGGAAAGATTCATGTACAAGTAAACGCTCTCGAAGAAAGAGCGACAAAAGTGACAAGAGAACAGAGGATGAGAAGCCCCCCTATCCCACACCCCACTCTCTAAGGAGAAAAGAAATGTGGTGTACAACCGACTCAACCTGGCATCTCTCCCCACAAAAAATGATCCGATTGCGCTGGAGCCAGATGGCCCAGGAACCGGCCAAAAACGTCGTCAATAATAGTCTCCGGTCTTGTCGTCGACTGGTAGAAGTACGAAGTGGTCGCCAAAAATCCTCTGCATCTAAAGGGAAGGTGAGCCAGCGGTCTGTCAGGCGCCAAATCTCCTGTACTGTTAGGCACCCAAAAAACATGTTGTGTCCTCTACCGCATTCGTACACATGACGCAGGATGTCTCCGCCTGGGGCGCCCATCTTGCTTTGTAGGCTCGAGTGAGGAGCCTGCCACGCCGCATTAGCCTAGCAAAGATCTTGACTTTCAGAGGTATCCGTAGTCTCCAAATAGCTCTACAGTCCGACTGGAGGTCTGCTGAAATGGTAGCAGTTGGGAGGAATTGAAGGTATAGTCTGCGGGCCGAAAAAGGCAGTGGGTCCCAGACCCACCCATCCTGTCGTGCGGGGTCCGGCCGAAAAGGGGCAATCCACTGGTGGAGTAATAGGAGCTCTGCTATCCGCTGATTTTACAAGGTGGACCTAAACACCGGGGTCCATGAGCCAGATCCTATGCCGCCTGCCTCAGACCAAGACTCTACCATTGATCCTGCTGGGTGTGTCGCTAACGCCCAAAGTCGAGGGAAAACAAACGCTAGTGAACCTCCCTGGAAACACTCATGCTGCCAAAAAGATAATGCCTTCCCAGAACCAAGCGATGGCCTCATGAAAGGGCGTACCAGCGGAAGCATAATTGCCACTCCCTTCCAAAAACATGAGGCTCCACTCGGGAGACAGGTCCTCGAGTCCCATGAAAGCTCTCGTCCATAGCATGTGGTAAAAACCGTCTGCCAAAGGCTGGTCTCGGGGCCCATGATGCGCCCCCCCACTAGGTAAGAAGAGCTCGATTGGCGCAACGCAGATCCCTGACTCCTAACCCGCCTTGTGGTGTGGGTCTACAGATACTGTGCCACGCAACAAGATGTACTCGTCTGTCCTGCCCACAACCCTGTCAGAAAAATCTCCTCCTCAATGAATCAATCCGCCTGATAATTGTCCCAGACATCCAGAGAACCGACATGTAGTAAGTCGGAAGAACTGATAGAACCCACCGTAGCAGGACCAATCGGCCACCCCTTGATAGTAGCCTCGAACTCCATCCCTGTAATCTGTGCTCCATCCGCTCTATATATATTTTTTTGTATAATGTTGTTTCATATATTTTTACTTTCATTCATATTGTTTTCTACATTTTGTTTTATGATCTGCTCATCTTCACCTTTAGCTTTTTGGGATTTTTCTTAAATGTTACAAACAAAAAACTTAGTCATTGGGCAAAGATGATACCTTGCATGACTAACTCGGGGTTTCTTCTTTAAGCATATGATTCTAAAACATCATACTACATCCTTTTCAATGTAATCCTTCTTTTCTGTTTTAGTTTTTTTATTAGATTCTTATGATTTTTTAATCAAAGTTGAATGTAGAATTCACATCATTTTATGTTGCTAGCTTCCAATGATGAATAGTTTGATCAAAGTTTCAGCCTTGTCTGAAATATTTCTTTGCTGAAATCCATCAACTTCTGAGGAAGATTTATTTGGCACATCTCACTTTAGCGTGGGCATTATAAGAACATTTGTTCATCCATTTATATTGATTGTGAACAAAAAATAAATTATGTATGCAAAGTTTAATAGTTAGTTCATGGTTGAGGATCTAATGTCAAGAAAACTATAAGCATTGATGATCTTTTTTTATCCCTTATATTAATACTCCGCAGGCCTTCATTTCAAAGGTTGAGGAGTAAATCAAACTAGGTTTATGTTCTTTTCTGATCTTGTCAAATATCGATCATTTATTTATTTTATATCTTTTAGTCAATTGATAAGTGGATTTCTCTTTTTGTTCTTCCAATTCATTATCCATGCGGAAAGAAATGTTTTTGGAGACCTGAGCTGAGGGAGATCTTGTCCATCCATCTAATATTTTATGTGTTTTACCAAATTGTGTTTGATCTCCAAGAATGATGTCAAATATAAAACTTTTGTTGTACCGAGATGTAATCTATCTCTACATTATGTGGATGATTCATGGAGACCTGAACTGAGGAGATTTCCCAACCAATTTAGTTTTTTTTCCTTTTTTTACGTTCGTGTATATTTGATGGATCCTTTTGATATTTAAAATTAATTTAAAATAGTGGTCTGACTGCCCCTGAAAAAGATACTGGTCTGACATCTATCGGAAGACTAACAATTTTCATATCTTTTGAAAGACTTTCTTCCAATTTTTCAATTTTAATCGTTTCCTATGTTATGCATTCGATAATTGCTTGTTATTCTCATAATTCCATGTATTTTTTGACATTTAAAATATTTGTATCTTAGATCTATATAGTCAATTTTTTGAATTTCATATTCAATTTTGTTTTTGTATATCTCCAAATGATTGAACATTTTAACCAAGTTTCAGCCTTTTTGAATTACGTCCTAGTTGAAATTCATCAACTCATCGCGCCGCTTTACTGGATATTGTAAGAACATTTGTTCATCCATTAGGTTAATTATGAACGAGAAATAAACTATGTATACATGTCAAGATGAAAGATTTGTTGATGGTTGAAGATCTGATGTCAACAAAACTATAACAATTGATGATGTTCTTTGTTCCCTTATATTAATACTTCACCGATGCAATGAAACAAATAAGCTTTATCGAGGTTCCTTTCCAAGAAACAGCTCATGAAGATCTATTGAAGTTATCGTTAATCTAAATCCCTTGCTCGTGGATCTAATCCGAAAGGCCTCCTAAAATTTTATGTTCTTTGTCAACTTTTTGTTCTATTATTTTGTACAGTGTTGTTTCATATTATTTTACCTTTTTCATTTACATTATTTTCTATAATATTTTGTACAGTGTTGTTTCATATTATTTTACTTTTTTCATTTACATTATTTTCTATAACTTGTTTTATGATATGCCTATATTCACCTTAAGCTTTTTTGATTTTTTTTTGGTTTTACAAATGAAAAGCTTAGTCATGGGGGCAAAGATGATACCTTGCATGACTAACGTTGGGGTTTCTTCTTTAAATATATAGATTTCCCTCTAATAGCTGCATCCTTTTCAATATAATTCTTTTTTCCTGTTTCAGTTTTTTATTGATTTTTAGGATGTTTTAAAATTGATTTAAAGTAGTGATCTGATATCTATATAATTATATAAAGACCACAATAGTTGTAACTTTCAAGGGGCTTCAAGATTTTCATTTTTTTATCTTTTGTTATGTCATGCATTCCCTAATTGATAATTGTGCATACACATGGTTACTTATACATATCAATATTGAAAGTACTGTCACTTGGGTATGTGTAGGCAATTTTTTCTTGTTTTTTATTGTAGAATTCACGTTATTTTATGTTGCTATCTTCTAGTGATTGAACAATTTGATCAAAATTCTAGCCTTGTCTAAAATATTTTTGTGGAAATCGGCCAACTATTCTGTGGAAATTTATTTGGCACATCTCCCTTTAGTTTGGACATTATAAGAACATTTGTTCATCCATTTAGATTAATTATGAACAAGAAATAAATTATTTATACAAACGAAGATTAATAGTTGGTTGGTGGTTGAAAATCTAATGTCAAGAGAAATATAAGCATTGATGATCCTTTTTTATCCCTTATATTAATACTTTGTAGGCCTCCATTTCAATGTCAAGGTTGAGTATAGCAGATTAGGTTTATGTTCTTTTCTGCCCTTGTCAAATGTCGATCATTTATTTATTTTATATAATCTTTTAGTTCAGTAGATTTCTCTCTAAGGATGATATTACCTAATAACTTTCATTCTTCCGATTTATCATCCATGTGAAAATAAATGTTTCTGAAGACCTGAGCTTAGGGGAGATCCCATCCATCTTTTTTTGTGTTTTACAAAATTGTGTTTGATCTCCAAGGATGATGTCAAATATAAAACTTTCGTTCTTCCAAGATGTAATCTATGTCTACATGATGCGGATGATTCATGGAGACCTGAACTGAGGAGATTTCTCGACTAATTGAGTTTTTTTTCTTTTCGTTCGTGTATTGGATTCTTATGATGTTTAAAATTAATTTAAAGAAGTGGTCTGACATCTATCTGAAAGTAATCAATTTTTGTAACTTTGGAGAGACTTTCTTCAAATATTTCATTTTTAATCCTTTTTTATGTTATGAATTGCTTAGTCACTAATTATGCTCATGATGCTATACATTGTTTGACGTTTAAAGTATTTCCAATTGTTACATCTAAAGTATTTGTGGCTGTTGCTGTCCATCGTCTTTTAGACATGTACAGTTCTGCCCACCTTCTCTCACGCTCCTCATAGGGAATGGAGTCCCTCTCTCTGGTCCTCATTGCAGGCTTGAGAAGAGAGTGCTCCTGTATCTCTCTCTGGTTCTCATTGCAGGCTGGAGAAGAGAGAGTGCTCCTCTCTCTCTCTCTCTCTCTCTCTCTCTCCATTTTATTAATATTTTTTAACTATTATTTTATTTATTATTGTTGATGTGGTAGAGAAAGAAAAAGATGAATGGGCAGTCACGGAAGTGCTACATTGGAAAGTATAGGTAACTGGTTATAACGGTCAGGGGGATAACATGTGAAAAAATTGGAAGATAGATGACACTTCTGTCACAAAATGAAGTTGGAAGATTGGATAAGAAAAACTACTAAGGTTGGAGGGCAATTCTTGAAATTACCTAATTTACATGATACAAAATGGTTTTGTTGCATTAAGAAATCATTTTGAGGGTTGCTCGTGTCATTATGTATGAGTGTCAACAATCTTGCTTCTCCCCTATGCGCATGTGTAGGAGAATTGATGAACTCAAAAAGTTTTTGTTGTTTACCAACTTTGTATCCCTTTTGATGGAAATGAGGTTAAATCACAATACTACATTTTTTTCAGAATAAACTCTAAATATCCTTTTCTATTAAAGGCAATAAATGAAAATGAGGTTAAATCACAATACTACATTTTTTCAGAATAAACTTTAAGTATCCTTTTCTATTAAAGGCAATAATTTACAGATTGTTTTAATACCGCATGCTTTTATGACAATCTTTTACCAAGAGCTTTAATTCAAGTCAATTTTGTTAATGTGTGTTTTTATGCCTAATATCAAATTTGATTTACCAATTTGAGGATGAAGGTAGAACCAAATATGGTATCTACTTTTCAAAAAGCTTGTGCCTATAAATTGTCTAGCTAGTTTTAGCTTGCTATTGTCTGTTTTTATATGCTTGTTTCAATTGAGGTTCATGAGGATATTATATTTTATGCCTATTTCGAATTCGAGGTTGATGAGGATATTTAGTTATTTTTATGTTCTTTTATATGTTTGTCAAATGTTGTTAACTAATTATTTTTTTTTCATATAATCTTTCATTCCAATTGATAATTGAACTTCTCTTCGAGGATAGAAAAGTCTTGTTCTTCCTATTCATCATCCATGTGGGTAAATATATTTTTGGAGACCTAACTTAGGATGGAGATCCCAATTTTTTCTTACAAAACATCTTTGATTTCCATGTCAAAGATTAAACTTTGACAACCAACGATCAACACATAGAACTCATTACTGAAATCGCAACAAAAAAGAAAAAAAATCGGTACACACAAAGGAGATTCTGACGTACATAGACGCTCATCGTCCATCTATAATGGCAAAATGAAAACGCCGACAGTCTCCATCAATTCCGGTGAAGAAATAAACTCAAAACATCTACTCGTTCCATTCAGAAAATCCAAATCAAACCTCTTCAAAACCAAGGAAATCAATACTTCTTAGTGGTAGGTACTTTACTAGAAAGGAATGGGCTATCATCAACGTGACAATAGCTCGTCGATGGCTCACATACTTTGGCATCCAACTCGCATTCGACCTCAATTCAATCAACGAAACCCCTCTGAATCCCCATGGCTCACCTCACATTGCCGTCCTCTATTTGATGAGGTCTTCGATGGACATAAAATGATGAAAGGGTCTTGGTAGTGACAGACTAAAATATCTAGCAGCACTGAAGAGTATCGTGAGGAAGGAAAAGATGAGCTGCCCTTCCTTCTTATTCCAACTTGATCAGCCATCCAATGGACAAATCAAATTTTATTTGTTTATTTATTTATCTACATTGTTGCCCTACAAAATATCGAAAAGGGTCATCTTAGTTTCAAAAATTTTACAAAATATGCCATTGGATCTGTGGTAAATAAAACTGACCTAGTTACAGGAAGTCTCACAAGCCATTAGAAGTTGTCATTGGTTGTGATGTGTAGTTCATATTCATATTTCAGTCATCTTTTAAAGTGTTTTCGATGCTAGATGGGCCCTTAATTACTCAACTACTTTAGGAATCAAGTTAACACAAATTTATGAAGATATGGAAGTGTATTTGCATGATTGAATATCAATCACAAAGTTAATTACGAAATTTAAAAGAGGGTTTCCTAGTTTTGCCTTGAAAAAAATTTCAAAGCCTACTAAACCTTGTGGAAACCCTAAACTTACCATGGGAGGCTATAAAGCTTCTTGAAAGTCTGAACTTGCATGCTAGGAGTCGTCAACCTATGCTTTAAAGCTAAGAATGTGGGGAGCACTTGGAAGGGTCGTTAAGCAAATTCTGAGCGGTACACTCGCATCAAAGATCATGTAGAATTTTCTTGACTCCCAAAAGAGTAACTTTCTATTCTATCTCATGTTGGGATAATTTTTTATAATTTTTGTCATAATTTTTGAACGACTTTTACATTAAAATTTGTTAATGGGCTGTGATAGTATGACTATTAGGGCAAACTTGTGAACCTTATATTGATTTCATTTTCTCACAAACATTATTGCTAGATGTTTCGAATAAAATTAATTATTATCAACTGTGCAATATGATCAATTATTTTGTGCAATTTCATGTTCTATCTTACTAGATTCGTTAAGAACTGTTAGATTTGTGGTATGTTGAATTATCTCGTTAAGGGTGGTTCGTAGGAAAATATCGTTTTGCGTCCTAAGTTTTAGTAAATTGAGCGTAGAGCCATTAATGAGTGCTCTCAATTTTGCTCAACTATATGATAGTTGGTTACCCGCAAGGGAAGCCATGCTATAGGTGTTCTAAATCCATCCGAGAGTTCGATCATATGCTTCGTTATCATATTCAATTAGTTCATAGGTTAGCATCGTTTGTTCCTAATCATCTTTATCATCAAGTCGATAACTTTGTACTCGTTATGTTACATTACTTGAACAATTAGTGTACTTGTTAGCATATTTTTGTCTTTAGCGAATTTTCGTACCAATTTTTTGGTGCCATTATCGAGGAACTATATCTTTACTTATTATTATGTTGTCAAGTTACTTTGAGACTCTTTACTTTTCTATGTTTTTGTGGTTGTATAATTTTCAGAAGGATACCTATTATCATAGGTCAACAACTTTGAAGGATTTGATTCGTGACAATCAACAAGTATCAAAGCTAAAAAATGCCTCTCGAGTTTGACCTTGAGATTGAGAAAATTATCCGAAGGGTAGAAGAGAAGCGACAATGGCTGACATGCAAGAACTATCTCTGATTGAAGATAATGAAGATGAAATAACGTTAACAATGAGGGATTATGTCTCATGAAGTACGTACATATTGAATCGAGCATCATATTTTTAGCAATTAATGCAAATAACTTTGAGATCAACTCAACGATCATGAGGATGATCCCTTCATCACGGTTTGACGGAGCATTCAATGTGAGCCCTCATGATCATTTAAATAGATTTTTGAATATCTATAAAACTTTTAAGTGCAATAATATTTAGTTGATGTGTTTTCGTCTATTTTATTTTTCATTACAAAACAAAGTATTTACTTGGATAAGGAAACTACCTGCATGATCTTTGAGGACTTGAGCATAAACTTGTTGAAAAATATATCAGTAAGTATTGTCCACTTGAAGAAGAAGAAACATTATTCGAACTATGAGATCGATTCAAGGAATTACTCACTAGTATTCTTGACAATTTATTTTCTTTTATAGGAGTTTATGGTATACTTGTACGATGAACTTTGCGAGAGCGATAAAGACAAACTAGTCGGGTGCTAACACTCCATGTCGAAGATGGCACTAACTCTATCCCCAAAAACGCTGACTTGTAGCACTCAAATCAAACTGCGAAATCTCCTGATAGTGATCAAAACATGATAGACTGTGGCACATATAGGCCAATAAGGGGATGACACACGATGCACATCATAATTGATCTACTAGTCCTTGAGAAGGATGTAGATCTCATCTCTAGCGCCTTGGAGTTCCCCATGGGCGTTTGAGCAGAGTGGTACTATAGCATTCAACTACTTACTTTCACGAGAGAATTCGAGAGATATTCTCCAAGGGCGTTTGAGTGGGACGGTATTGTAGCAACTATTTTTATTTTATTTTTGAAAACAAGCTTAGAAAACATGCAATTTTGGAAAGTACTTACTTTCATGAGGGAATTCGAGTGGTATTGATTGAGTTAAACTATGAGTTCGATAATTTGAACAAAATAAATTTCAAAGAAATCAATTCGGATCTTAAATTCATTCGAATATAATTCAATCATCAAGAGAGCATGAGTTTTAATTTTCAAATCCAATCAATTTGATCCATCCAATGGTTCAATATTTTTTATTTGAAATCAGTAATTTAGTTCATAATGTTTAAAATTATTTTATAATAAAATTATATATAAAGTTTAAAATTATTTTATAATAAAAGTATATTAGAACACAATATTTTATATATTTGAATTTTTTTAAATATTAGAAAAAAAATACTTATTCTTACTTTTTACCATAATATAATCAGTATTAGATATTGGAAAAGAAAAGAAAAAAATAGTTAGTTTAACTTGATGATCCAATCCATTCAACTTAATTATATTGAATACAAAGATTTTATTGTCATTAACCTGATCTGATCAAAACTAATTGAGTTGAATTATCGATCCCTACTGAACTCACTTATAGATGATGATGATGATGATGATGATGATGATGATGATGATGATGATAATAATAATAATAATAATAATAATAATAATAATAATAATAATAATTTATTTTAAATTAAAGGTCATACTTTTAATTGTAACTATTTTGAATTTACACACTCATTTAGGCTGTGTTTAACCTTTTTAAATTTGATTGGATTGAGTTTAAGTGGGTGCTGTCGTCGGATAATGAACATGATATTCTTATTTCTCCTATAAAAAAGTTGATAGCATTTCGGACTACTTCGAAATTTAGAAAGCTTGGGTCTTTTCTTTTTGGTTTTATCCATTTATTAACCGAACTAATCAACTTATTGATCGTAACATATGTTTATGAAGACCAGTAAAGTTGTAAGATAAAGATCATCCATGAATTTTATCGTCGAAATAAATATAAATATCAATCGTTTACACGACATATTTAATCGAATAAGGTTTTATTGTGGTTTATTCTATCAAATTACTCTGCTCCAAAAGCTAGGTTTTAAAACAAAACAAAAAAAAGTAGACGTAAGTAATTCCAGTGATTTGTTGGAATTGCTTACTTTTTATCAAAGAAACCTGTTGATGGGATTTATAATTTTTATGTATGTTGATGGCCAAACGTCATCTAGGATGTGTTTGATTTAATATATTTGGTGGTAACTAGAGTTATAATTACTGCAAATATAAATTTCATGTTTGATTTCACATAAAGTTAACTATAGAAAGTAATTGCACTTACAGAATAAGAAATTATGTTGAAAATATAGTTACATGTAAGTACATTTATATCAGAAAAAATGAGAAAAATAAAAATAAAAATAAAAAGAAATAAAATAAAATGATAAATTTATATTTAACTTATTTATTTATTTATTAATATATGATAATATTTTATTTTTAATTAAACACTTACACCAAATGTTTAATTTTAAACAAACAACATAATTCATTTTTATATCCAAACAAAACAAATATTATAAATAGAAATTATAATAAATTTTTTAACTATAATTATTTATATTTTAAGTTTATAATTACGTCATATGAAACTACCCCTAAATATATTTATGAAAAATAAAATTAGAGTTAAAAAATGAATTATATACATGAACAGTGAATAATTTGGTGATTATAATCAAATCTTTACTTAACGTATTAATCTATTAGCCGCTATTCTTTAGCACTATAAAAAAATTGTGCAATCACATTCATTTTCACAGCTATAGATTCGTTATGATTTAAATGTTAATAAATATTACACTATCTATTTTTTTTTAAATTTGATCGTGAATCATTAAAAGCGAATTCAACGCTACAAATTTAATAAAAAAAATTAAAAATATCAATGGAGTTGAGATTAAGTTAGAGTGGCAAATATTTCTTTTCCTTGTTTAACAAAGTTTTACTTACATATATAAAAATATTCTTCGTCGAAAGTTTCATATATCATAATCGAAGCGATATAAATTAATGATAATCGAAATAAAATAAAATAAAATGTTCCATAGTACTGAATTATTTAGGCCCAATGGAGCCCAATCCGAAGTCCAGTGAATACGAATAAGCTATGTGGTCGCGTTAATACGCCACCTAACAAAGAAAGGGGTTTTAGACGCCTCTGTCGTTCCTCGTCTTCGTCCAAAACCCTAATCGACGCCGCGGACGGGAGGAGTTGGAAAGCCATGGACAAGAGCATGCTGGGCGATCTGGATGCGCTCCCGGAGGATGACAAGATGCGGATGTCCGCCATGATCGACCAGCTCCAGATCCGCGACAGGTTGTTCGTCATTGCTGCTTTGATTTCCCTCTACCTTTACAATTATTTACTTACTGTTATCGCTCTTGTTATGGAGCCTTGCTGTTATAGTATTGAAATAGAATTCCATGACTCTCCCGAGTAAGACAAGAGCAAAATCGATTTTAGTGAATTTATTTCCAAATATGTGGAAGATGAGTGCAATTACTCCTTATGTTTTAGTTATTATGCGTGATTCTTGGAAATCATATGACCATTTAGAGCAATTACCTGTTCTTGATCACAATCATTCAATGGTCTACTACTTTCACCCACATTTTGCCTACCAACAAAGCAATCCAGCACTGTATTTTGCAGCTGTACGTTTTTCCAAAATGTGAAATCAATCCATTGACCTCTAGATTGGCAGATTCCACATTCTAATTTAGTGTCCGGAGATAAAAAATAATGTTGGTCCCATCTCCTGATTGGTTTTATGGTACATAACAGCTCGGTCCATTGTGAATTTGTGATCTCCTTGAAAAAAAAGTTGAGAATGCGGTGTTATTCCTGTGTATACATGTTTGTTTACACTTGTGATCCCCCCCAAACTGCTGATGACTAATGCTTGGGTAAGTAAACCTGAAAACCTTACACATTATAAGAGATGCTCAATTTAATGTCAACTGTCAAAATCATAAAACTAAAATAAATAGAGGCTTGTGAAGATTTGGTACAAAACTCGACACATTCTTTTGTAATTTAATATTTATTTTCTGAGAGTTGCTGGGTCTCGCATTTGAGTGCCATCATTATTCAAATATTTGTCCACATGAGCATCTGGACTGGAAGTGTCAAAGTTACTAACAGTCATGAATGTTAGACAGCTTCATCAGCTTCCCACTTCCTCGACGAATTCAGTTGCAACACGTATTGATGATGTTCTCAACTGACTTTTATTAGATTGGATCTTCCCTTATAAATATTAATGTAAACTATGTAAGCTCTAATAGAGAATGTGTGCGAACTTTTATGTTATAATACTGTATAATTTAATTAACTGATCCGAGATTCTTTATGTTCCTGGATTCTACAATTTAAATGTCAGCCAAAAATCTTTAATTTTTGCTCGATCTAAACCATCATTGATATCTAGTGATTGCGAACATTTGATGTGTCCTTTCTTAGTCATTCAAGGCAATGAGATTTGTCCTGTTCTGTCTTTTCTTTAATAAAATACTTGACTTCTTCGTAGAAGATATGGAAGCATTAAGCATCTGATTTGTCAGTAACTTATCTTGTGATTGTCAACTGGACACTTTTTAATTATCATCTTCTATCTCTGACCAAATAAGCGCGCAATTTATTTTTGAATTGTGAAAATAAGAATTGTTCGCCTTCTCAAAAGAGGAAAAAAAGAAATATCCGTCGATATCTCATATTGATATAATGAAATCCATGTTCCTTTGTGCATAATATGTATTGATAGGGCATTATCGGTAAGTGCTGCAAGATCTTCAGCATTAAAACCCATGGTTATGGACCTGAATCCATTACTATAGGTGTGATAGGTGCATTATGATCTGATGTGAGAAGGGGATTTTAGATTCTTTGTTGACTTTTTCTTAGCAGAACATATATATTTAATTACAACAGCTTGATCCATTTTGTTACCTCGAAATATTAATTATGCACATAGAAAAGCATGCAACTGGTTGCCACTGGTTTCTTTCATTATTTCATTTAAGATGGCACTTCTTTATCAATTAGAAGCCTCACTTTTGCACAGTGATGGTTATGAAGCTTGAAGAAACTAGAATAATCATGTACTTTTGCATGATAACTTTGGTACTTTGCAGGTCATATTAACATGTCTTCGTTTCATACTTTGTCATCAGTATTTTTTCCTGTTGCTTGTGAATGACGAGAAATTGGTTTTTAATTTTCAGTTTAAGAATGTATAACTCACTGGTGGAGAAGTGCTTCAGTGATTGTGTGGAGACATTTAGGCGCAAGTCACTTGACAAGCAAGAGGAAACTTGTGTCCGCAGATGTGCCGAGAAGTTCTTGAAGCACTCCATGAGGGTTGGCATGAGATTTGCAGAGCTTAACCAGGGTGCAGCCACGACTGATTAATCCATCGTCTCAATACAGCTCAAAAACTGTTATTACTTGCTGAAACAGCATTCCAGTCTTTAATACTAATGCAAAATAATTCATTCTCTTTGTAGCAGTTTTCTACAGAGTTGCTCCCTTGTGTAGAAGGGGATGATGAGTCGTGACTTTTTGTTACAACGTTGGAATGATTCTGCTTTAAATACCATCGTAAATTTTTTTTTTTTTGCTCGGAATCTCATTTGCCCCTACTTAACGAAGAAGGCAAACGATTTAATAACAGAATTTCAGCCATTGCAATGTCTACACCAGACCTTTTGCTTGATCATTTTTTTCATTTTTTTTTTGTGTTGAAACTTTTCATTTCGATGTGAGGTTTCTATTTATCAATACAAGAGAAACTTGTGTATGTATACATTTATCTAAGGCGTTTAATTGTTTGTTGATTAAATTGTTATTATTTAGGTGCAGGTTTATTATATTATAATTTTTTTCTTTGCCAAAGTACGTCATATGTTAACATTCGAACTATATATTTTATCAATGGATTTAATAAACTGTCATAGATAATTAAAGAAAAAGAATCTGTTGAAATGAAAATATCACAAATGGGCCCGTGTACCGTAACTAAATAAAAGTTATAAATGGGCCAGATGAAAAATCCTGCGACATTAAAAACCACGAGGTATTATAATATTTTCCCCCACAATTGTTTTCTAAAAAAAATGGAACTATTTTAAAATCCCTTTGCTCTCCTTCGTTTGCCCTTTCCAACCAATTCCCAATTCCCAATTCCCGTCGGCAACCCTGCAATCGAGCCCTAGAAACACCGATCCCCCTCGCCGGAAATCTACCGCCGTCCTAGCTCTCTCTAATCACCGAAGATGCCGGCCACGGCGGGGCGCGTTCGCATGCCGGCGAACAATCGGGTGCACAGCAGCGCTGCGCTCCAGACCCACGGCATCTGGCAGAGCGCCATCGGTTACGACCCCTACGCGCCCACAAACAAGGAAGACAAGTCCTCCAAGCCTTCCTCCGACGGAGCCCCCGCCGTGGGCGCCGGCGAGTCCAGCGAGAACGCCTATGCAAGCTTCCAGGGCCTTCTCGCCCTCGCCCGCATAACCGGCTCTTCCACCAACGAGACCCGCGGCGCCTGCAAGAAGTGCGGTCGCGTCGGTCACCTCACCTTCCAGTGCCGCAACTTCCTCAGCGCCAAGGACCCTGACGATGCTGCCGACAAGGAGGCCCAGGCCAACGCCGCCGCTGTCTTTGATAAGATCAAGAAGTCTTCAAACAAGGGTGAAGTTAGTGCGGACGAGTCGGAGGAGGAAGAGGAAGACAGCGAGAGCTCTGACTCCGATGTTGATCCAGAGATTGAGAAGCTCATTGCTGCTCGGTTTGGGAATAAGTCGAAGTCGAAGAGCACGACTGGGGGTAAGGAGATCGAGGACGTGCGGAGCAGGCGAGGGAGGTCGAAGAAGAGGACTGACAAGAAATCGAGTCATAACGATGAGAGCGATACAGATGAAGAGGGTTCGAAAATGAAGGAAAAGAGGCGGAGGAGACACATGGATTCAGATGATGAGGACGAGCGCAGGCATAAGCATAGGAAGAGCAGGAAGGACAAGAAGCGTAGGAGCCACAAGAGGAAGGACAGTTCAGACTCTGATTCTTCTTCAGAGTCGGAAAGTGATTCCGATAGGCCTCGCCGCTGTCACAAGCGTGCGCACGGAAGGAGGTACGATTCTGATAGCAGTGGTGAGTCATCATATGATCGAAAGAGGTCTCGCAGGCGCCATGGGAACCACAAGAAGAGGAGGGCAGCTTCTGATAGTGACTCCGAGAGTAATGGAATTGATTCTGAAGCCTCCAGAGGCAGAAATGAGAAGAAGCGTTCTGAAAAGAGCAAAAGTTCTAGGAAGGGAGAAAAGAACTGATATGATGGATGGTAATTTCATGTCACTATGGATGCATAATTTACTTTGCTGGTGATGCATGTATTGTGTACTGTGGATTGCCTTCTTTTTGATGATGCACTCGTATAACAAGTTTATCATATGTATTGATGTCTGAATTTGATAAATGCATTCAACCACGTCCTTAAAAAAACTTGTCTTGTTTACAGATATTAGTGAATGTATGCAGTTTATGTCTTTGTTATGTCATTCCTAATTATGGAAGATGTTTGTTTACCTCCAGATTTTGCTTCGGCTGTAACTATCTGCATTCGATTGTAATCGCTTGAAAGAAATTTGAACATGGTTATCAATGACTCTAACATCATGGTTAGAATATCAAAATCTGCTTGAATAACTGTGTTTTTGTTATCTGAATCTTGAAGCAATAGCCACCGGGGTAAGGGCTATGAGAACTAAATCGTCATCTCTTGCAATTAGGGCGACTTATATCAATGTGTTTTATTATATACGCATTACACGACAATCTTAACTTTAACATTTTGCTTTGACGACAAACTTCTTTACTGGTGCATTCAGCATATGAAAGCTGATCCCATTGGTCTCACCTCATGCAGTGAGTTATCATTGATTGTGGGTGCAAAATCTTCTGCATCCTGGTACTTTAGATGGAGTCGCATTACCTAGAGGAGTTGGACCTGGAGATTATTTCTTGTTTCCTTTTATTCAGGTAGTTTCTATTTTCCTTTTCAACCTTGTGACGTTAATGCTAATCATGATGATAACCATAATATAGTTAATGTGATCATTGTGGTTATTGTTCCCTCATCATTGGCTGTACTTCTTTACATCGATACTATTGCCTCTGTTATGACAGACATTGTGACATCCATCCACTTATCTCATTTTAGTATTTTACTGATTCTTAAATGAATGGAAATGCTTTACCACTCTGGTATGGAAGAAATCTACTTTTACTGAGGTCTTATCTTATAAGAGTTTTTTCTTTTTGAGAAAAAAGGACTATTAACCAACTGTCAATCATTCAGACATTTCATTTAACTTGCACGAATAATTCAAAGTGTTACATGAGGAGGTTCAGCGAGGAAAGGACAGTAGCATAGAAACAGGATAACATATATTTAACTAATGGAGGACCAAGCCCTGGTCAGCTCTCGAATGTGTGCCATGATATTTTCAACGTAGCATCTGCTCCCGCCGAAAACCATTTGATTTCGCTGGAGCCATAATGCCCACAAAGCATCCAAAATAGTTAACTTCTCCCTCCTTGACCTATAGATGATGTAACTAGAGGAGCCATCACCTCCTTCGAAATGACGTTCAGAAGGCTGCTTCAGTCGCCTCAACCTCGGATAAATTAAGTCTTTCCCAAACCTTCCGGGAAACAAAATGCCTGAATAAAAGGTGGTCAATGCACTCATCTTCCTCGTGACACATTACATTCTGCAGATGACCCCAGCACCTTGAGAGCACAATATGAAACAGTGAGGATTCTCCCTTCTAACTTGCCACATGAAGTTTTTGAGGGTTCTTCCCTTCTAACTTGCCATATGAAGATTTTAATTTTCAGTGGAACCTTCGCCTTCCAAATACACTGGCAGTCCAAAAGGAAAGAGCTAAATTTACTTGTGCTAAAAAACCTCTGCAAATTCAGGAATGCCAGATGTTTTTTATGCAGTTGGTTTCTGTCTTATTTATCAGATGACTGTTCCTTTCCAGGCGATTCCTCAAAATCATTGGACAACATCAAAATTTTCATGTATATCCTGTATTTTCTTTTTATATCGCGACCTTGTCAGCGCATGTCCCAACTTTTGTTTATCTTCAATACATTAGCCGTTGATGTTACAATGTCTTTGTATTGTTTGCATTGGTATATCTTGACTGCATTGTTTCAATATCTTTTAGCATTGATGACAACTTTTATAAGTAGGTTCATGGTTCCCTTTGTCTGTGTGCTCAATAATAATAATAATAATAATAATAATAATAATAATAATAATAATAATAATAATAATAATAATAATAATAATAATAATAATAAT